>CM076579.1:516083739-516316142 GCA_034641835.2 Pinus albicaulis | reverse complement strand
TGTCTTCCTTTTTTATGCTTTCCTCTTCTCCATTTCCCTCTTCTTCTTCAGTTTCTCCCTTATCCTCATCATTTTCTTCTTTGTTTCCTTCCTTATGATCAATACTGCTTTCTTCATGATCAGCAGTGCTTCCTTCAGGGCCAACATTACTTTCTTTAGGACCACTATTGCTTTCTTCATGATCACTTGTATTTTATTCACGATCACATTTTTTTTATTCATGAACACTTTTCTTAGGAGAAGGTGTTTGAAGAATTTTTGCTTGGGAGAGTGATTCATGAGAGGAAGGTGAATCATGGCCAGTGGATGGCGATGAAGGGGTATGAGGAAGATTTTGAGAAGAGGATGGCACATTTTGCAGTGGGATGGAGGATGAGGTGGTGAAGTCATCATGGGTAATAAAGTTTTCCCAAGAAATTCCTTGTTGCTCTAGTTGGTGAGCTACAATAATTTTGACAAGAGAGTGATAAAATAGGCTTGCCATCTGTTGAGTTGGAGGCTTCTTTTTCATTATGGTGGAAATTTTTTCAATGCTTTTGCAGAGGAAATAGGGCATATTCAGCAGCTTGGTCCTGGTGAAGTGTATGAGGAGTCTAATATGATAGGAGTAGATTCAGGAGAACCTACCCTCACAGGTAAAGTATTTCATGACAATCTTCATGAGGAGGGAGTACCTATCCAGTAGATGTGAAAAAGGAAAAATGGCTTTAAAATAGCTTGACAACTAGGTTTTAGAAATGGATGATAATGGGTCAAGTCAAGATGTTTCTATTTAAACCATCCCTCTCCTATGAAAGGCATCCTAGTGGCTTTAGAGATAACTTTATGGGTCAACACATACTGTACCCCTGCTAGATGAACTTTATGCCTGTGAAGCTTTAGGGCAAATAACTCTGTTAACTGAGGATGGCTCTTGACTTCTTTTACCTTGTTGCAGAACTCAAAACACCCTAGTTCTTGGAAATCAGATAAGACAAAAGGGGAGGGTATCAGCTCTTTTCTGTTTGTAGGCTCAAACCTATTGGGCTTCCCTCCTTTCTTAGACTGTCTTCTTGGTATTTGCAGCTCATCACTTTCCACTTGAGACATAGTGATTACTTTACTCTTTCCTTCAATTTTTTAAACAAAAGGCTCTTTTGCTGATGAAGTGATGAGGAGAGAGGTTTTTAGGAGATTTTGGACCTCTAAACAGGCTTATATGATTAACAGAGAAACAGGTTGCATTTCTATTCAAATTTTTCCCTCAAGCTTTCTTTGACACCAACCTTAGCCCTAATTGGTGCTTTTACAACTTAAAAACACGAGGAGGGGATGCTAATTTATGGAGAATACCTCTTGAAACGTTTTCTCATGGAAAAAAGCAGCTTCGGGACAAAAATTTTCCAATTATGGCCCTTTTTGTAGCTTTCTGGGCGGTGTTGCGCTTTTCCTTCAGGCGCGCAGCGTTAGCCCGGGCGTTGTTTGCACGATACTGTGTTGTGGCATGCACAGTGGTGGGCGCACAGCACCGTCAGCTCGGGCGGTCTTTGCACGTAGAGTGTGCGATGAAAATAGTGGTGGGCGCGCAGCGCATTCAGGCCCGGGCAGCCTTTGCACCCAGACTTGGGCACTATCGGGCAGCAGTTCCTACACGCCGGGCGGGGAGAAAAACACACAGCGCCGTTCTTCAGGCTCACAACTTCCAGTAATAGAATGCACTGGGCATACCTACAGGTGCACATCTCCTGTCTACATGCAAGCAGCGTCTACGAAATTCTACCTGCGGGTGCTTGTTGAAGCCGAGTTCTCTGCACTGTGCTTTGCCGAAGTTGAAAATGAAGGGGGGGGAAGACTGCTGAAGTCATTTATATTCCTTTCTGAAATGATTAAGAACAAAAAACCCACTTCTCTAAAGTTTTAACTTCACCTTTCCATTGTTTTATTTTGACTGTATTTTCAGTGCAAAAAGCCTTTTTGGAGCTAGTCTTCTTTTTTGTTTCTAAACCACTGATTTATGGTCTGAGTAATTAATTGGTTTGTGATGGCATTTGTTTGTCATTGGAAGGTGAATTTAAAATCTATTGTGCCTCCATATTCCTTAAAAGAAGTCTGTGACTGTCTTTTTGTGTGACAGTTGAACTAACAAACTTTGATTGTTACTCCTTTAGTGCAAATGGCACCTAGAGCCTTTAGAAAACAGATTTTCTCACCTTTTGGATTTCAAAATCACATATTTGATTTAGTGGAGTTTTGTACTCTTTCACTTATCTTTAGAAGATAACTGAACAAAAATTTTACACCCTATGCTATTGATGAAGGAGGTGTTGTATTTTATCTCATTATGCCTATTTGCATTTTATCCAAATTTCTGAAAATGTCTCCAAAAAACCTTTCCACTGTGGGTCAAGAATCAGATATTTGTATTTTCAAACAAATCATACCATGTTGTTTTTCTTCTTCAGTGTGACTGTCTTCTTTGTAGTGGTATTAGTCTCTTCTTCTGATGGCGCATCTGATGGTTTTTGTCTTGTTTGCAGGGGTGTGGCAAAGGGCAGTTGTCCCTCTCCCATTTAAGCTTTGAGGGCCAAAAACTATCCTGATGATACCTTTGCCAAAACGCACCATGATTTTCATATATTACTGAATTTTCTGAGATTTTTCACAGAGGCTTGTATGAGCAGCACTTTACCTCTTATAATTACATCAAGACCTTTGTAGTAGCATTCAGATTGTTGTGCCTTCTAACCACTATTGATGACCTTTTGAAACCCTTTTAGGTATCCCTGATTTGTAGAGAAGGTCTTGATTTTCCCTGTGACCTTCAGCTCAGTGTACCTTTTATTCAAATTTCCAACTGACTTGACTGAACCTTCTCTTTGGTGCCTCTCCTTGGCTCTGTTTTTCTTTAGACTAAACATCAAGATATCCATGCAGAGATGCACTTGATGTGATGGTTTATTCTTGGCAGATTTCACTGTTGGACCAGGAAGGCCATCTTAGAGATTGTTTGAGTGCTTTTCAGACATATGACAACCTTAGCTCTACTTCTTTTGGTTTTACCTTTGATTTTCTGTGAAATATAAGTGCATGACCTAGGGAAACCTAATTGACTTGTCTGTAAGGTTTTTAGGAAAGGGCTTTTGACTGATCATTAAAAAACATAGTTTTTGAACAAGACACGGGGTTTTTAGATATTCTACTTATGCACCATCACGTATAAACCTAGACATCTTTATGTTACATTGAAGGTCTTTTTAGACAAACTTTTGACATTAACAATGATTGGGGCAATTTGAGAGTAAGAGGGAAAAACTTGGCTTAACTTGGCCAAACAAATTTGGGAAATATGAGGGCTTAGGCATCAGAGGTAGAATGCTATAGACATAAGTAATAGTCATAGATAGAGTAGGGTACATTATCCCAGGAAGGGGTCTTGACAGGATGACTGATCTGATTATAGTAGACAAGAGAGGAGGGATAGTGGAAACATTTCTGTGAGGAGATTTCTAGAAGACATAATGATTCTTTGAATTTGGTTTCTAGAAAACCTGGATAAAGCATATAGTCATCTAAATAAGTGAAAATTATTGATGACTAACAGTGGCTCCATTTGGGGAGGGTAGCTTATTTTCGATAGGTGTCCAGAATTACAGATTTCTTGCTTGTGAAGACCAGTGCCTCATCCCTTGGCGGAATTTTCTCTTTTTCATTGCTACTTTCCTAAAATGGTGTTTTGAAAATTTGAAAGCATGATTAGCTCAACTTCACCTTTACCTACCCACCTACTTTGCCTAAATTTTTTTCTTCCTTGGGTGCACTTGGACTGGAAAACCCCTTGACATTTTATTTTTGAAAGGTAAAACAAACTATCTACTTCTACACTTATATCCCCCGAGAGTTCATATTAAGCTAGTGAACTCCTTTGATTCTCTACCTATACTAGATCAACTTGTCAAGATTAAGCTGTTTGACAGGATTTCGTTTACTAGGCTAAAAACATGAAATTGAAAATATGATCAAATCAGGATTAGACAGTCTGATTTGTCATGTGTTTGTGGCATAACAACAAGCTGCACACAATTTTTTTTTTTTTACAAAATAAGATTTAGAAAAATCAGGGCTAGGATACATAGTTTGCTACTCATCCCTATTTTCCACTTTGGTTCTGTTTTGAGCATGTGGAACCAGTATATTTCTTTCCTAATCTACTTTCTTCTAAAAGTCAAGATTTCATAATTTGACCATCATTATTTTCAATAACTTATCAGCAATAAATTTAAAATATGATCAGCTATGATTAGGCTAGATAACTGAACAAGATATATTTTTGGCACTAGTATTGGCACTTAGACTTGCGCACTTTCAGTATGACTATCTTCTGGGTATGGGGCTATAAAATTTCTTTAGAATCTACCCTCTTTTTCTACTTTTCATGTTTTTTTTGTATTTTCTATTTTTTACTTTTTCTTCAAACAATGATATGGACAATGAGTAAAAATTAAAGCTAGAAATCTTGACAAAGGTAGTGTTTTAGTGTCCTGCCATTGACAAGACCTCCAAATGTTTCAGTTCCATCAGGTTCTTGTAAAAAGAAGGCATTGTTTCCTCTAACTGAACTGATAATGAATGACCCTTTCCATAAGTTTTCAAACTTACCATGTTTTCTTTTATCTTCTCTCCCGGAGTCCCATTTCAGCACTTTATCCCCAACCTGAAAATCATTTTCTTTGGTTCTTCTGTCAAAAATATTATTCATATCTTCTTGTAATAACTGTGTCCTTTTGTAGACTTCTTCTCTTGTCCATTGTAAATGGATAGTCTGATTTAGCCTCCTTTACATATCATTTTCTTCTCTTTGTAATTCTTGCAATAGTTTCATCACTGGAACTCCCAAGGATGTTGGGAGAATGGCATCCATGCCATACACTAGTTGATAGGGAGACATACCAATTGATTTATTGGTGGTTAGTCTATTGGCCCATAATTCATGTACTATTTTTCCATGCCATGCTTTTTGATTTTGTTCCAGAAGTTTCTTAACGATATTGACAAGGATTTTATTAGAAGACTTGGCTAACCTATTACCTTGGGGGTAATAAGCTGTGGAATTTCTTAATGTGATATGATATTTATAACAGAAGTCAACCATTCTTTTGGATGAAAAGGCAACAACATTATCCGTGAAAAATCTCCTAGGACAACCGAATCTAGACAAAATGTTGGTTTCCAGAAATTTGATAATGACTGAATCAGTGGCATTCCTAGAGGGAATGGCTTCTATCCATTTGGTAAAGTAATTAGTAGCCATGAGGATCCATTTGTGTTGATCAGACGAAGAAGGGTGTATTTTTCCAATAAATTCTAGACCCCATTGCTGAAAAGGAGCTTCAACAATGATCAAATGCGAAAGCAAAGGTAAAATTTTTCTCTTGCCATCAAAAATTTGGCATTTATGGCAAGTCATGCCTAGTTTGTGGGTGTCAGGGAACAAGGTAGGCCAATAGTAACCAGCTCTAAGGATTTTTTTGGTTGTGGTTTTCCAGTAAAGATGGCCTCCACATTCTCCTTCGTGCATTTCATGCATAATCCTCCCTGCATCATCCTCAAGCAAACATTTAAGTACTATACCAGTAGGATTTTTCCAATACATAACTCCATCTAAGATGCAAAAATTTAAATTTTTTTGTTTTAGGAATCTTGCTTTTGTCTTTGATAATGTAGGAGGGGCATTAAGATAAAATAGTATGTAAAGAATATCAACAACCATGGTGAATTTAAAAATACTTCTTCAACATAAGGAGTAGTGCATTCTTCCTGTTTTTCTAAAGTGTCAGCAAAATTTATATCTAATGCTTGGAGGTTTGTTTCAGCCATGAGTTTAGCTAGTCCTTGTCCTTGAACCAGTTTAGTGGGTCTGATTTCTAATTCATATTCTAAGATAATAACAATGCACTTTCCTCTTTTACCACCGGGATCCTGATTTAAGATATCTTTGACAACTGTGTGTCTAAAAAAAGAAATGATATGAGAATGTAAGATATAAAATTCGAAGTCTTTCAATGCCTTTACTAATTTGAATGCTTGTTTTTCAATGATATTATATTTACTATGGGTTGTTCTTGTCCCATCGTGTTCTTTTGTAGTAATACTGCAGCTACCGTGTGCTCGGATGCAAATGAGAAAATGTAAAAGTATTTGGTGAAATCAGGACTTATTAGAACTGGTGTTTGGGTGAGTGCCCTTTTAACCAATTCTAAAGATTGTTTGGCCTTTAAAGTCCACTTAACTCCTACCTCCTTTTTTAGCATGTTTGTGATATTTCTTAAAAGTTCGACAAGATTGGGGATGAATCTCCTTAGGAAATTATTTTTTCCAATAAAGGATTGTAACTCCTTAATTTTTCTGGGGTGGCTGATTTGCAATATGCCTTCAATCCTTTTGGGGTCTATTTTTATTCCATATTCAGAAATGATGTGGCCTAGGAGCTTTCCTTCTTCAAGACCAAAAAGTCTTTTCTTGGGATTTAGAGATAGGCCATATTTCCTACATTTTTCGAAAACCTTTCTTAAGTGAATCAGATGTTCCTCATCGGTTTTGGAATATACTGTGATGTCATCGAGGTATATGACTATAAATTAGCCTACGTCTTATGAGAAATCTATGCCCATGGCCCTTTGAAAAGTGGCCCCTGCATTCATCAACCCAAAAGGCATTTTAACATACATGAATGTGCCTCAACGTGTGGTGAAAGAGGTTTTCTGTTGATCACTAGGGAAAACTAGCACTTGGTTGTATCCGAAAAAACCGTCAAGCAGCGAGATTATTTTAGAGCCAATTTTTTTTTGAAGTATGTGGTCCATTTTAGGCAAAGGATAGTTATATTTTAATGAGGATCTGTTCAAATTTCTAAAGTCGATGCAAAGTCTAATCTCTTTGGTCTTTTTCCTGACTAAAACAAGGTTTGAAACCCACTCAGAGTATCTACGGGAAACTATTATCCCAGCATCATACATTTTCTTGATTTCTTTTTCAACTAAAGGTAATAAGACGAGATTTATCCTCCTCAACTTTTCTTTGAAAGGCTTCTGGTTCTCTTTGAGAGGAATTGTATGTTGAATAATGCTCATGTCGTATGATTTTAAATCTTGGTATCCCCATGCAAACACGTCTTTAAACTCTTTAAACATCTCAACATATTTTTGTTTTATGTGAGAAGGGAGGGTTTTGGAAAGTTTGATCATTTTTGGTTCTTCTATGCTCCCTATGTTATACTCTTCTATATCAGCCTCAATGGATTCTATTTTTGGTTTTTTGGCCACGTCATTAAAATCGAACAATTCTTCTAAAGGTTCAAGGCCTCTTGGTAACGTGTCATTTTCACAGTGTAAGACTTCAAGCTCTCTTTGGTCTAGGTCCTCATATATTTCAGCTTCATAAGGATGTGTGATCAGATTTATATCTGCTAGAGAAGGCAACTCTGACTCATGATCTTTATCTTTTATCATGATCGTCTTCCTCATGTTCTAAGCTTGGTTTAGTCATTTCAAACTCATTTCTAGATTGCAGAAAATCATCAATTTATTCGTCACCTTCAAATATCTACCAATGGTTAATGTTTTCAGGCACTGTAGGACGGTTTTTGACTTTGATACAATATTTTTCGTTTGCAGATGGTATTTGGAAATTGCTTGCAGCAAAGGCGAGCTCATTGGCGAGGCCATTTTGGGCCCTAGGAATGTAAGTGAGCTCATATTTCTCGAAGGTTTTGAGGATGTCTAGGGATGCATTTCTGTATTACCTCAATCTTGGTTTCTTGTCTGATTATTCACCTTTGATCTATTTAATCACAAGTTCTGAATCTCCTTGGGATGATATTTTCTTATCACCTAAGTCTTTAAGTAAGTGCAAGCCAAGGAGGAGAGTCTCATATTCTGCAATGTTATTAGTACATTGGAATTATAATCTGTAAGCATGACCCTCATTTGTATTGTGTATCTAGATACCAGCCCCTGAACCGCTATGCCACATGAGCCATCAAAGATTATGCTCCAAAGAGTTTCTACTTCATGTTTGTCATTAAGTTGTTGTTAAGGTTTGTTAGAGTTTTGGTTATCATTTTCTTTATTCGAGGATAAGTGTGAATGTTCTGACAGACTGAGTTATTCTTTATTTCCTTTTATCTGCTCATTAATATCAATTTTGTTGTACAAAATAAAAGAATCTAAATTTGAATGAATGGAATAAATCGGAGTATTGTTTGGCCTATCTAGGCTACTCACCATGTATTTCATGTGGGTTTCTCGGTACAATCTCTTGGTTTGATTGAAAACGAGGATGGTAGCATAAGACATGTCAAGTTGGAGGTTTCCCAGAATTTTGGCTCCCCAAGATCGAGACAAGAGCATGCAATATTTGGGGGGAATATGAGCCACAAATTTATCCATGACCAGGCTCTTGTTGAACCCTTAGTTAAAATGAGAGGGGGGGGGGGTGAATCAGTTTAACACATACATGGAATTTTAAAACTTTTCCCTTAAAAATTATTTACACCTTCATTTCATGTTCAAATTAATATGTGAGTAATATTAGAATGTGAGCAACAAGTATTAAGATAATGTAAAAGCAGACTTAATATGAGAGCAGCAAGTATTAAGCAGATTAGATAAACCATATCAACACATAAACATCATGCACAAAGACACCATATATAAGTGGAAACCCATAAAGGGAGAAAAACACATCTTATTATTGTTGTGATGCAAAGGCAAGCTCCAACTCCCTCTCACCACTGATTTTCTGTAGGCACCAACCTACAAGAGGCTCCTACCTCAATTCTAAAAGCTAGAACTTGCAAGGAAGCTCCAACTCCCATCAATTTTCTGCAGGCACCAACCTATAGGAGGCTCCAACCTTAGTCAGCTACAACTGACATTTTATCAAGCTACAACTTGATGTGGAAGCACCAACTCCCATCTATTTTATGCAGGCTACAACCTACAGGAGGCTCCTACCTCAGTCAGCTACAACTAACATCAATCAAGCTACAAATTGATAGAGAAGCTCCAACTTCCTTAATCTTTCAAAAGAAAAGCACTTGCTGATTTACCTTGGATATCAGCTCTATTATGTATCTTCTTCACTACTATGCATCAGTCTTCATATCTGCCCTGTATCATCTCTGAAACTTCTCGGATTCTCTATCAGATCCTCCTTCATCTCAGCTCAGCTCCTCCTTCTTCTCTGCCTCACTACTTCATTTCTGCATTCTCTACACTCACTCTCTAACTCTTTATGCATATCAATGTGATATTATTTATAGAAATTCCCTTATGACTGTTAGCATTCCTCAGGGAATTTGAAATGGACAGTCATGCCTCTTTGCCTTCTTCCTTCTCATTTCTTTTACCCTTTCATTCCGAAAAATATAACAATATGCATTAATTTCAATATTACAGTGGGAGTTTTGTTTTCCTCCGGAGACTTGCCAATTCATCACAAAAAATATAAAATCAATTAAAAATTTACATTCACATTTCAATTACATACAACAATTTTACTCAGCCATTTTTCAGCACTTGGCTTACTAGTTTTGTCTTTTCTGCTGCTGTCAGGTAACTGTCCTGCATACCTCTGTTTACTGCTACTCTGTGCACCTGCGCATGTACACCTGTCAAGCCCACTGTCTCATTCCTGTGCAACACCTGTCAACAGCTTTTCACTGCAAATGTGAATTTGTTGGATATAAATCTGTTTTACTAGTTTAATTCCCAATAACTCTCAAATTCTTGTGCATATAAGAGTGCCTCTCCAAATCCGGGAAATCTCTATTCATTATCAATCTCTGTGCTTGGGCTACCTGCTTACACACTCTCTATCCATATATGAGCTTGAACTCAATGGTTGGAACTCGTATTATAACTCCAATTCAACTTCTTCCCTGTACAATTTTTCTGTATATACAATTGTTTTTAATATACCACAACCACTTCTCGGCATTATAATAAGGCGTTTTTAACATATGAACAGTCGTGTTATATAGCTCAAATAACTTTCGGCGATCTAATGATAATAGATCATTTTAATACACAAAATTCCCTTTCGGGCCCACTCGCTGAACTTTAATTTTGCTTCGATGCAATGCATCACCTCTTGACTACTTCCGATTGCGATTAATCGCAATCACAACTTCTATTTGTATGCTCCGATGCTCTGATCCGATGATTCACTGTTCACTGATTTACGATTCTTTGATGTTCCGATGTTCCGATGCTCCGATGCTCCGATGCGATGGTTCACTGTAATACTGGAACTCAACCATGTATGAACCATAGTTCACAAACCCATTGGGTCTACATCTTCATCGCAATCACATCCTTCTATGGGATGTTCTGATGTTCATCCCTTTTTCCGATGCGATGGCATGCCTTTTAAACAGGAATTTCAAACACATATTAATCGCAGTTCATAGCCACATCGGGTCCACAATCGCCCTCGAGAATTTTATTAACATGTTCCACTGTTATGAATTTCTCCGATGCAATTCATAAGGGTCCCAAAAGTTTAATAAATTAATTTTTCCATTCAATTTATTATAATGTATGTGTTTTCCAATGGTTTAAAACCCACACTACTCGTCGGGCCCACAGTGATTATATCACTTTCCTTTCCGTTAACGCTCCTCATATGTAATTTCTCTCTGAATAGTTACAAGTCTTTACACTTATCGCTTTTCCATTCAAAGGTTTAAATCATTCATATTTAAAATTCAATTCAAGTTATATGAGCCCCTGATGTATTAAACTTCAAACCTACACTCAAAATTTCAATACATACTCCAGATATCATTTTTGAAGGGTTTTACATTATATAACTCTTTAATGTATTAGCATAGTGTATATCTATTGTATTAACCTTTGGTTTAATATCTCTTCCAAACCTCGCATACATATATGTGTCGTGCCTTAGCGCTCCTCTTTGTTTCGCTCTCGACCTTGTTTAAACCCACAATACAATTATAGAACCAGCTCTCTAAGGTTTGAACCTGATATAATAAACACTTGCATATTCCCGACCTTATCACTTAACATTATAACAATGGATTTGATGCCTTTTATTAAACACACAAGCGTTTGTAACCTTTCAACCAAGGCTTATAACAACATTGGACCCACGACATCTTATAATGTAGCAAACATATCATAACACCATCCTGCATGGTCTAATTTCTTCGCATTAGAATTCTATCATAATACCATTACAAGAGCCTTAATACCTTATCGTTTGCAATTTCTCCTCTTATGAAACCCAATCACATATATCTGCTTTTATGGAACTAAATAAATGTTCGATCTTAATTAATTCAACCCAACGCACATTATGCATGAACCTTCGGCTATAACGAAATACATAAACTCTGACCTTAATATAAATATTGGTCATCAACATGTATTAGGGCCTGGGCCTTGGTGTTAACATAACTTTGCCATTTGACGGATCAAAACCCGTCACGCTCCAACCATTGATCGGATGAACATCGACGAATATCGCGCTTTTTAAATGCTCGGGATTTACTCGCCCAAAATCACGCGAGATTCGTGGTTTCTTGAAACCATCTAAGCCTTACGTGTCACGCAGATATGCACATTGCATTTTTTTTTCCCAAATCTATTTACCACTTTTATTTTGCGTGATATTGCCATTATTGGGTCTCCAAACCACTTTCACTGTTCCTACATAGTTCCAGTTTGCACATGGTTCCATCCCGCGTACTATCAACATTTCATTTATTTGATTTATAACTTCTCGTTTTGGTTATTCTTGTTTTGATACATAGCTCCATCTTTTATTCTATTTCCTTCATCGATCTTCCACTGAAGCATCATTCCGCACAGGCTTCATTCAACTCTGTGTTTTTAATTTCATGTCAGGGCTCGATCTCACCGTAAAGCCAAACATGCCTTTGACCCCTTCAGCCTTCGATTTCCATTATCAACTAAATCATCCTCCTTCATGGTTCCAACCAGGAACTCTCATCTTGTTATATGGACAACCTTTATGTTGCTTCTCACAATGAATCAACATACTGACATTACTATAACACAGGGTTTTATCACACAATTCTCTTACATTGGCTTCTAAAGTGAAAGCTGTTAGTCATCAATATTTTTCACTTGTTGGTGATGACTAGTTCTGATAGCCAAGTTTTCTAGCAGCTAATCCACAAATTTGTCATATTTACTAGCTGGGAAAACATCCATAAAAATTTTTGCCCTCCTACCTTTTCAGTCCACCCATGACGAGATGAAACCTCATTATCAAATCCTACCTAGCCTCAGCCATACTAGTCTGCCCATCAGCCCTAAAGAAACAATACAAATCTATCCAAACAGTCTCCCTTGAGTTAGGAAGTGGTGCTTTAAGGCATTTCTCCCTTGGAAAAACTATCCAAGAGCCAAAAACCTCCATCTTCTATAGACCAGTCATAACAGAACTTCCCATTCTGCTAATAAAGTTGGTTACAACCCTAGGTCATGCCACTTATACACCCTCAAGTCTCAGCAACACATAGATCAGAAGTCAAGCTGATTTTAGGTGTTTTTACAGTGTTTTGATAGACCTTTCAAAGAAAAATGCAAACCAGCATCTCAGAAGACAATATTTGGCTCTGCATGAGAAGACAACTGCTTCTCAATGTGATCTTGAGCCTGAGATGCAGCTACAGAGAAAAACGTTTTTCATCAAGCTTATGCGACCACATTCAAAGCCTGAAAGGACAATGAAAGAAAAAACAACATTGTCAAGAGGCTGATGATATGACATGAATAAGAATCTCCTTCATCTATAAGCAGAGGGTTAAGAGCGCCTCCTTCATCTACAAGTAGAAGGCCAAAGGTAAATTTTGTTTTTGAGTTTTTCACTAACTGAGAAGACAAACTTTGAAGTATAGTGAGACAACAAATGAAGATCTCTGCATCAAAATGATGATTCAAGGCAGAAGTATAAGAGAAGCCACTAACAGTTTGATTCATCAAACATTCTACATTTGATTGAGACAGAGGTTAAAATAACATCAGGAATTTTGTCAAGAGAGGCCTCCTTCATTCATAAGCAGAGGGCCAGGGCAGTGATTGATTTCAAGTTTTGACTGATCTAGAGATAGGTAGTAAGAGTAGCAAGATACAGTTTAAAGCTTTTGAGCAGGGCAATTTTGCTCTCAAAGATAGTCTGGAGCCAAGAAATGTACAAACTCTACTAAGGGGTGTGAGTTCCTTAAACGTTACAAAAATCTCATCTCCTTGGTGAACAGGCTTAACTTTAAATCGTCGTTCCTTCAAACCCAACATAATTGATAAGTGGTTGAGAGAAGAGGTCATAACATAGGCTAAGGAATGAAAATTATTTATCAAAGGGTCCTGGAACCTAGTAAAAGAAAAATATGCATGCCACTGTCGCAAAGGAAGGCAGTTTCCTTATAACAATAGGTCAAAGGCACTCTGCTGTTACATTTTGAATAGAGGAAAAGATTTTAGAAGAAAATTCCCTTCTTGATGGACAGAGAACAGTAAAATCTCGGGAAAATACAACTGAATGTCTGCATCCACAGTTAGAAGATGAGCTTAAAGGACACCTAACAGTTAAATTAGTTTCACAGTGAGCATTGTCACCTTTAAAGCATCTAGGGAAGACACTTTAGTGCAAAGTTAAAAAGGGTAGATCCAACTCCTTGCAGAATAACTATAGATGCTTCATAACTAATTGGTGTATTGATTGAGAAAATGTTTCATGTGGAAAATGTCACCTAAAGGACAGCACTGGCAGAGGTCACTTTTCAAATGTGTAAAACACAATGAGCAGAGTTAACCTTTGGAATGGTTTTAAAGTTATTACAACCGTTAAATTAGTACACACAAACCTCTTTACAAACTCTTTTCAAAGTATGGGCCCTTCATAACACGTTCAAAATCATTCTGTTTTCATTTCAGATAGACAAAGGTTGTGGTATAAAGAGAGAAGCCTTCTAAACCCTCTCAAATCAAACTCGAAGGTGCGTTGGATTTTTCACTTTCAAACATGGTAAAAGACTGTTTCCATCCATTCTGCATTTCAAAAACCATGAGGGAGTACTCCTCTTGCTGTCCTCAAGGTCGGAGAAAGGAGTTTGAGAAAATTGCATAGAGTTTTTGGGCTTGAAGACACACGCGGCGCGCCTGTACAACTGCACGGCGTGTTCAGGCGCATATTTTACACAGGGCAACAAAGCCGCGCGACGCGCTTGTAGGAGCACGTGGCGCGCCTATAGGCTTTGGTCCTGTCGGCCCGACAGTTGACCCGACAGATTGTCTGCGCGGCACTCTTCCATCCAAACGTGTTGCGCATATGTCAAAGTGTTAAAACACCTCCAAAATTTTTTCAAAGCCACTCAAACACTCAGCCAAATCTTGCCATTGAAGTATCAAGGTACTCCAAGTGCCTCTTTGATATTTTCAAAATTCTAAAGGGTGTTAAGTGTTGTGTTTTCAAGAGTCTGAATGTTGGTGAAAATGGGGAAAGTATTTGTAGAATTTTCAAAGTGATTCTATTAGAATCTATTAACAAAGTTTGTCACGATGGAAAACGGTGGGAGGTTTATTCAATTTCAAAGGAACTCTAGAGCTACCCTCAAAAGACAGTGACAAACCATGAACTCTGTAAACTATATGTGACAGAGAAAACCATGCTTGGGAGGTTTAATATTTTAAAAGCTCAAGAGTGCTGTAGTCTGTGATTGCTCAGCAGTAAGCATAGCAAAACTTGGATTCTTATTAATGTTTAAAAACCTATAAACTGCCCTCAAAAGAGTATTAGGAGATGGAGGCATTGTTTTAAAGCAGAAACTTAGCATTTGAAAAAAGAAGCAGTGGTCCGAATTTCAACCACAGTAACCATACATATGTCACTTGGTCACTGGTCAAAAGTTTCCTCTATTTGTTAAAAAGGCAAAAATAGTGTTTGACCTTTCATTCCATAAAGCAGAGTCGGTGAGTGAAACTACTATTGCATTTGGAGGTACGTGTAAAAATCTGTGTGAGGGAAAAGAAAAGACAAGAAGGATGTTGATTGTGAGAAGTTTTGCTACTTTTCTACTACAAAGCTGCATGCTCTCACATAAAAAACACTAAAAGCTGGGTGAGCTTACCACAAACACAGAAAAATCACTTTGACTGTGTGTATCTTTTATTAACTTTGTTTTTGTTCTTGAGTTTACTTGTGGAGTGGCATACAAAGGGAAACACATTGTTTTTGAAAGAGCAGAGAATTGTGTGTTAAAAGGGCATCTCACACAACATTTGAAAACCAATTATACCTTGATCAAAACAGTGATTGACAGTGAAGGTGAGACAGAGCAACAGGAGCATCATAATAGTGATGAATAAGGATAGGAAAAGGGGCAGCCTTATGAGACAGAAAAATAACATAAATATCGTGAAGAGCATTCTCCAAAGCATGTGCTAACTGCCTCTCCTAGGCAAGGGGCCATGACTTCTTCACCAAAGCTAGAATGCCAAGCAATAAAGAAGAAAACCAAGAAAGGCTCAAAACTGCCCAAAGAGGGTGCCCGGTGAGAAAAAATGAGAAAGACACCTCTAGGCTTGGAATTTTGGCCCGAGCTTCTAGACATGTTTCTAAAAAGCATTGAGGGACTTGCTCACCAAAATTGAACGATATTCGACATGTTTTGGTTTTTTGGCATTTTTGGGTTTTTGGTCAAAACTCATGAAATTCGCCATTTCAGTTTGGGGGATCGTCAAATGAGGAAAATGGTATCATTGGATGCCATAATTTTAGGAGCACACTCTTATAAATTCTTAGAACATTTGGAGATCATTTTCTCCCTCGAAATGGTGAAAAATGCTCGCTTTTTGCACATTCTGCCCGGTCTATCAGTAAACTATATTTTATGTCTTTTTACACATAATCCTATTTTTGGAGGACTTCCAGGCATCATATTGAGAAAATTTCAGTTGTTCCAGAAAGTAGACACTCGGAGATTTCCAACGAGCTATCATGAGCCTCGTTTTGACATCAGGAAGGCTGCCAAATGTTACCAGCAAGTCAAGGGACCTTTTGCTGATGTAAATTTTGAATAATTTTGTAAATTTTGAACCTTTAAAAACTACTGTTTCCTCATGTGCGTTTAGCTATTTTTGCACATGAAAAGTTATGAAAAGTCAATTTAATTCCTTCTTTTAGCATTTTTCAGATATTTTATGAGATATTTTGTGCCTTGGGCTTTGCAAAGCCTTAAGGACAAGTTTAGATATTTATTTTGAACCAATGGCTAGCTAGCTGCCTTGGTTGGTTTTCCTCCTCCTTGGCTTATATATTCCAAGAGGATTCATTGTAATAGAAGGCTGAACTTGATGATAGAAGCAATATATGGTCATATAAGCTTTGGAAGAAATACTTGTCTCATGCTTTTGGATTGCCTCTTGGATGTTCTTGGATGATGAAAGAGGATTGTTGTTGGATTCCATGACTTGGTAGAATGGTATAGTGTCTCTTTCTTTGTTTTGTCTTCTATTTTTCATTCATGAATACATGTTTCTTGCTATACTGAATCGATGAAAAAAATTTAGGAACATGCCCTTGAGCACATTCAAATTCACAGCTGTCATAGATTTCATGTTTTCCTCTTCCTTAGTCACATTAAAGAATTCTTAACTTCTCTTTAATAACTTATGGATATTGTTACTTAGTATCATTCATAGTTCTATGCATGTTAATTATGATTTAAGGTACACCTGCTTACCTATGGCTAGCCATAGTTCCATCCATGAAATTTCTCTTTGACTGATTAGATTATCATTTTTTTGAACCAAGGAGGCCTAGTTCCGATCTAACCCTTTGTCTAAGACTATGAAAATCTTGTTTTCAAAGTTCCCAATAACTTGAAGTACTATGTTTAGGCATTCCGGCATAGTGTTTTGAGTTGTTTGTTTGTCTTAAGTGTTTTCCCCAAAGTCTGATAGCCATTTCCCGAAATTAGAGAGTTGTACTCCTCTATGCATGGCTTGAATGTTTATTTCTATGTATTTATTAGCTTATAGTTACATTTCTCATGATTAATGGTTTTCCCTACCATGTTGATGTCTGCTATTAAACTAGTTATGCTTGAAATCCTTTGTTGTTCACAAACTTGATGTCCATTTACTCCATTTTTCCCAAAGATCCTTTCTACCTTGAATCAAATCGACCCTTCAACAGCCTTGTATCACCGTCTGACAGCTTTCTAGACCTTTTCGACCCCATAGCCCAGTTGATATGACATCTTTTTACCTATCTTATATCTTTGATCAGTTTCATCCCTCACAACCTAAAAACCAAAACCAAAAAACCTACTTCATAACTAGCCTAAAATTAGAACATAATAAGCAAAACACACAGATATCCCTTACACATATAAAGAGAGCCCTCTCTGAGTCCAGGAAGGCTAGGTCCTTGGGCTCCAAAGATTGGTTTGATGTTACACTGTCATTTGGCTTGCCGATCAGCCAAATCACGGGACCCTAACATAATGGCGATCACGGTGGGACATATTGAGTACATAGAAAACTCTTATAGACTTTTTAGTCCTTCAACATTTAACTTAGACCATCAGCCTTTAGAATCATTTAGAGTAAACACTTTGTTTCACCATCTTAGCAAAGTGATGAATCAGGTTTATAACACTCTTACAAACTAGGTTGCACATAAAGAACTTAGAAAAAACCTAAAAAACTCCCTTAGATTGGTTTTTGTCAGTACTGGTGGTGGACCATACACATATACCTCAAAACAACTAAAAATCCACCTGGCGACTCCACTAGCCTCCAGTAGGCCTTACTACTTTACTACATTTTAAAACACTATCCGATCGACCTATCCCACCGCTCACTGACATAATGGCGATCACGGTGGGACTAACTGAGTACATAACATTCTAGAAAAATCTTGTAGATTCATTAGTCTTCAAAACTTAAACAGGCAAGCAGTCCATAAAACCATTTAGAGTAAACTCTTTTTGTTCTCGCCACCCTAGCAAAGTGATGAAACAAGTTTAGAATAATTTAAATAAATCATAGGCTGCACATAAAAACTCAAAAAAACCCCAAAACATTCCCAGATTAGCTTTTCTTTAGTTACTAGTGGTGGACCATTGCTAAATATTTTCAAAAACAACCAAGTTCCACCTGGCGACTCCACTAGCCTCCAGTAGGCCTAAAAACTCCACAAAAAAACCAAAATTTTAATAAACCATAACTTTCTACTAGCTCATCTTTCCAAGAACTTAAAACTTAGGGTGAAAACTCTGTAATCAGTGACAAACTAAGTATAACTTAGCGATTCAGAAAGCCTCACCTAAACATAGGAGATAAGCAGAAACCTCTTGCCAAGAGAACCATTAGCTTGTCCATACAGCCTAGCAAACTATTGAAACCAAGTGAATCACTCTTCTTCACAAGTTTCCATCTCAAATTTTGCTATAAAACTTTTTCCCAAAGCATCTTTGATAGTATTGGTGGTGGACCATAGTTTTCATAAAAATCCACCTGGCGACTCCACTAGTCCATCCTTTTGGTTTTGACCATCCTTCACATTAGTATAACCTTAGAGAGGCTATCCATATGAAAAATTTCACAAATACCATCCTCTCTAAACTCTAGACCCGAAATCTGGCTTCACGAAGAATCAACACCAGATCTCATCCAGACCCAAATCCCCCTATCATAGTAGATAACCCTAAAAATATTCTGTGGCAAGCTTCCGAAACTGGCACTCTAGCTACCGATAGTTCCATCCGTAAAGCAAGATCAGTACCTAAACATCTCACTACCTTGCAGGATTTCCGCTTTGACTTAGAATCAGCAAAAACTCTTTTTAGAAGCAAGTCAAAAAGCAAGATAGACTTTGACGATCTTGAGCCCCTAGATCTGCCACAGAGCCCTAGTAGAGAAGCCTCACCTACCACACCTCCCGACTTTCTGCTTCTCCATCACTTTGGCTCTTACCATCCCAGATCCGCTCAAAATTAGATTGCTAGTCCAAAGTACATCCACCACACCTATCCAAACCATTATTGTTCAAACCACCTCAACACATCCCACAAGCCCTCATCTTGTACATCATCCATTTGCTCCCATCATGGCAGCTTGGTACGCACCCTTGGTGTTACCACAACCCTTGGCTCCCTTACCACATGAATATCAAGCAAAAATCCTACACTTTACTTTACTAGAGAAGAGACTGCCACAGCTCAACAACATGTAAGTAGGATTAGCGATGCTTTTGAATACTTGTAAGTACAAGACGAAACCGTCAGAATGAGAATGTTCGCCCAAAGCCTGGGCAGAGAACCCAAAACATGGTTTAAGAGCTTGCCTCCAAAAAACATCCACAACATCCTAGAACTATATCAAGTCTTCACAAACAAGTGGGAAGTCCGAAATAACCCCATTCAAATCCTGTCTGAATATAATTATCTAAAACGGGAAAATGGGGAAAGTGTCTAGGGTTACTGCACTAGGTTCAACAGTGTGTATAATGCCCTCCCACCTCACTTAAAACCATCGCTTGGTTCAGTCTTGGTAAAATTCCCCGAGGGTTTTGACCCAGACATGACTTATCAGCTAAGAGACAAGGACCCCCTACCCTAGAGGAAATGCAACAAGTAGCCATAAAAGCAGAAGCCAACTTAGCAGAAAAAAGAGCTAGAACTAGATCGGAAAGGAAATTCACATATAGAGATGAGGTCTCCACTTCATCTCCTTCCTTAGATCCTAGAATAGATGACTTAGTCAAGACCATGGCCAAAATGTGGGAAAAGATAAGCGAGAAGGCCCCTGTTAGGGACAATCAACCAAACCCTCCAAACAGAAACTGGAACCAAAATTTTAGGAGGGAACAGCCTCAAAATAGACCAAGGGAAAATGACCAAAAAATTAGGCCACCATTTAATGAAAATTGTGGAAGAAGATGATAGGGATACAGAACCCATTGATGAAAGTCATTTGAAACTCATAGGGTCTGATAATGAGAGTGAGGTGTATCTGACAGAAGAAGAACAATCATTCTTCTCTCCGAATCAGGATGAAACCAACTATGAAGATCCCGAGGATCCAACCATAGATTTCCAGAATGCCATAATAGAATCTCACAGGCAGTATGACCTTAGAAGCAGGAAATATTAAGACAAATCCAAGAAAGGTAGCTAAGACACTGCTAAAACCCCTGATACCATCCTTAAGAAAGCAGTCAACAACAAAAAAATCATGGTCGGGAAAAATGACCAAAACAAAGATAGAGTTACCCAAACTAATCCTGATTCAGATATTCTTAGTACTTCCACAAATATTCCCGAAGTGACTGTGTCAAACAAAGTCCCGAACCAGAGTCAGCAAATTAAGAACATAGAAAAAGTCATGGCTGAAAAAGCTGAGACAAACCTGTCTAAACTACAAACGCCCTTCAGTTTTGAGGGAGAAATCGCCAAGATAAAGATTACCATGCCTCTCACTGAACTTATCACTCAAGGCCCTTATAAATCCCAAGTGTTAAAAGTCCTGAATCTAGGAAATGATGAGAACACCCTTATTCTAGCTGATGACACTCCTGAAGTGTTGTTTGGTCCGAAAATAGAAGGGAAATTCCAGGAAGGAACCACTCTTCCCTTTTACATCAGTCTAAATATCCATGACCAAATCCTTCACAATGCCATGCTAGACTCCGGTGCCTCACATAATCTTATGTCGAAGGTTGTAATGGAAAGATTAGGCCTGGAAATCACAAGACCATACAAAGACTTGTATTCTTTCGACTCGAGTAGAGTCAGATGCCTAGGTTTGATCAAAGACCTTTGCTTCAGCTTGGCCCAGATACCTACAAAACATTTAATCATGGACATAGTGGTAGCAGACATCCCTCCCAAGTATGGAATGCTTCTATCCAGATCTTGGGGAGCCAAGCTCCAAGGAAATATTCAACTAGATATGTCCTACGCCACTATTCATGTGTTTGACCAAACAAGAATACTCTATCGAGAGTCACACATGAAATACATGATTAGTAGCCAAGAGAGGCCAGATAACATTCCAATGTATTCCTTTCATTCCGACCTGAACTCTTTTATTTTGCACATTGATGAGGACATTGAAGAAAGGTCAGAAGGAACTAAAACAAGCTTAGATCCATCACATTAGTTGCCCCTAGTTTTCTATGATGAACTAGACACTCAAAACTACCATGATCATGAACTACTATGTCTTGAAGAAAGTAAGTATGTTCCTTTTAAAATAGGAATAGAGCAAGAAGCGCAAACCATTATGTATTATCAAGCGAATTTCTCAAACCTTAGTCAAACATCAGCAGTTACATCAGGAAAATTTTTCAGAACTAAGGCATTAGAGGACTTACATATCACAAATCTTTTCGGAACTCAGGAGTAGGGAAGCTTGATTTTTTTACCATACCTCAAAGATTTACCATCACACAACTCTTCCTCTGCAAGTGAAGCCTTGATTGTAACCATAATAGCTCAAAATCCAGAAAAAGTGCCTGATAAACTCCTTATGAGAAAACATGATAACCACAGTCCAAATATACCTGAGTTACTTGAACTGGCTAAAATCCTGTCATTCCATCAAAGACTTAGAACTGCTAGAATTGGCAATCTCATGCAGAATACTACATTATACAGAGGAAACAATGACAAACACTATGCCACTACCATTACTCCAAGAAACAGTTTCGACAAAAGAAAGTACAAAAGTCTGAACCAATCCATAATAATCAAAGACAAAATAGCTGGTCATAGGGTCTGTTTTGATTTTAGAAACACTAATGCACATCCCTATAACAGAAATTTTATCCTTCCTACCCAAGACCATGATATTTCAATGAAAAGTGCTTTTGATCATATGCCTTTGCAAGATGATGTTTCAGGTTATAGTCAAATGATTCCCTTGCAAAGTAGACAACTCAAAGATTTTTTCCAGTATGCTGGAAGTAATTCCAGTTTCAGACTTAGAATTGCAAAACCACCGGATATAAAAAATATGCTCATGAAAGCCCTATTTTCAGTCTTGAATTTCTACATATTTACATACCTTGATGATGTCATTATTTATTTCAAAAATGACCAAGAGTATATGCATTAATTAAGGAAGATGTACAGAAAAGGAAGGAGTGGAAATCAGAGGTACAAAGAGGTACAACGGGAAGATACGGGTTCGTTCAGAGATTCTTGCAAGAATCCTTATGTCATGATGGAAAGGGAGAATTTTCCAAATTTCTCTTTTCAAGAGTTAAATGGACCAAGAATGCTAGGATATCCTTACGAGGATAAGATGCTTAATTTTCGCCATTTCCAAGATTTCTGAGTTTAAAACATTTTCATTCATTGTATATACCACTGTTGAACAGTAGATAAATAGAAAAGTAAAAAAAAAAAAACAATAGAAGAATAGAAAAGGGGGCAGTTGAAAAATAGAGAAGGGCCCCATGTTCCAAAAAATAGTCATTCAGAAAGCATGCAAGTCTAAATGTTGTTACTAGTACTCAAATATCTTGTTCAGTTATCTAGCCTAATCATAGCTGAACATGTTTAAATTTATTTGCTGATAAGTTAGTGAGTGAAAAATATGGTCAACATTGTGTAAGATTGACTTATCAAAGAGAGTAGATTAGGAGAAGATATTGGTTCCACACGCCCAAAACAGAACCAAAGAGGGAAGCGAGGATGAAAAACAAATTATACATCTTAGCCCTGTTTTGACTAGTTTCCATTTCTGCAAAATAATATTTGTGTGCAGTTTGTCTTTCATGCCACAAATACATGACAAATCAGACTGTCTAATCCTGATTTGATCATATTTTCAATTTCATGTTTTAGATTAGAGAAAAAAATCCTGTCAAACAGCTTAATCTTGACAGTTGATCTAGCATAGGTAGAGTAATGAAGGGGTTCATTAGTTTAATATGAACTCCCGATAGATATAAGTGTAGAATTAGATAGGTTCAGTTTTCAAAAAGAAAAAATATATATTGTCAAAAGGCTGCTAGTCCAAATGCGCCAAAAAGAGGAAAAAATGTTAGGAAAGATAGTGGGGTAGGTAG
Organism: Pinus albicaulis; assembly: GCA_034641835.2. Lineage (NCBI taxonomy): Eukaryota > Viridiplantae > Streptophyta > Pinopsida > Pinales > Pinaceae > Pinus > Pinus albicaulis. The sequence goes on along the minus strand of CM076579.1, from coordinate 516,293,033 downwards.
AAATATCATTGATACTAATCATATTGTCATTCTTCTGAAGAAGCATCAAAGAAGGGTGAAATTTGTGCCAATGGATAAGGCATTGGTCTTCATAAGACAAAGATCTGAAATTCTGGACACCTCCTGAAAAGGAGCTGCCCTCCCCAAATGGAGCCACTGTTAGTCATCAGTATTTTTCACTTGTTGGTGATGACTAGTTCTGACAGCTAAGTTTTCTAGCAGCTGATCCAAAAATTTGTCATATTTTCCAGCTGGGAAAACATCCATAAAATTTTTTTCCCTCCTACCTTTTCAGTCCACCCATGACGAGATGAAACCTCATTATCAAATCCTACCTAGCCTCAGCCATACTAGTATGCCCATCAGCCCTAAAGAAACAATCCAAATCTATCCAAACAGTCTCCCCTAAGTTAGGAAGTGGCGCTTTAAGGAATTTCTCCCTTGGAAAAAGTATCCAAGAGCCAAAAACCTCCATCTTCTATAGACCAGTCATAACAAAACTTCCCATTCTGCTAATAAAGTTGGTTACAACCCTAGGTCGGGCCACTTATACACCCTCAAGTCTCAGCAACACATAGACCAGAAGTCAAGCTGATTTTAGGTGTTTTTACAGTGTTTTGATAGACCTTTCAAAGACAGAGGCATATCAGCATCTCAGAAGACAATATTTGGCTCCGCATGAGAAGACACCTGCTTCTCAATGTGATCTTGAGCCTGAGATAAAACTATAGAGCAAAGAGTTTTTCATCAAGCTCATGCAACCACATTCAAAGCCTGAAAAGATAGTGAAAGAAAAAACAACACTGTCAAGAGGCTGATGATATGACATGAATAAGAACCTCCTTCATCTATTAGCAGAGGGTTAAGATCGCCTCCTTCATATACAAGCAGAAAGCCAAAGGTAAAGTCTATTTTTCAGTTTTTCACTAACTGAGAAGACAAACTTTGAAGTATAGTGAGACAACAAATGAAGATATCTGCATCAAAATGATGATTCAAGGCTGAAGTATAAGAGAAGCCACTAAGATTTTGATTCATCAAACATTCTGCATTTGATTGAGACAGAGGTTAAAAGAACATCAGGCATTTTTTCAAGAGAGGCCTCCTTCATTCATAAGCAGAGGGCCAGGGCAGTGACTGATTTCAAGTTTTGACTGATCTAGAGATAGGTAGTAAGAGCAGTAAGATACAGTTTAAAGCTTCTGAGTAGGGTAATTTTTCACTCAAAGACAGTCTGGAGCCAAGAAATGTACAAAGTCTGCTGAGGGGTGTGAGTTCCTTAAAATTTACAAAAAGCTCATCTCCTTGGTGAACAGGTTTAACTTTAAATCGCTGTTCCTTCAAACCCAACATAATTGATAAGTGGTTGAGAGAAGAGGTCATAACATAGGCTAAGGAATGAAAATTATTTATCAAAGGGTCCTGGAACCCAGTAAAAGCAAAATATGCATGCCACTGTCGCAAAGGAAGGCAGTTTCCTTATAACAATAGGTTAAAGGCACTCTGCTGTTACATTTTTAATAAAGGAAAAGCTTTTAGAAGAAAATGCCCTTCTTGATGGACAGAGAAAAGAAAAATCTTGGGAAAATACAACTGAATGTCTGCACCCACAGTCAGAAGATGAGCTTAAAGGACACCTAACAGTTAAATCAGTTTCACAGTGAGCATTATCACCTTTAAAGCATCCAGGGTAGACACTTTAGTGAAAAGTTAAAAAGGGTAGATCCAACTCCTTGTAGAATAACTAGAGATGCTTCATAACTCATTGGTGTATTGATTGAGCAAATTTTTCACGTGGAAAAAGTCACCTAAAGGACAGCACTGGCAGAGGTCACTTTTCAAATGTGTAAAACACAATGAGCACAGTTTACCTTTGGAATGGTTTTATAGCTATTACAACCGTTAAATTAGTACGCACATACCTCTTTACAAACTCTTTTCAAAAGTGTGGGCCCTTCATAACACGTTCAAAATCATTCTGTTTTCATTTCAGATAGACAAAGGCCATGGTATAAAGAGAGAAGCCTTCCAAACCCTCTCAAATAAAACTCGAAGGTGTGTTGGCTTTTTCACTTTCAAACACGGTAAAAGACCGTTGCCATCCATTCTGCATTTCAAAAAACACGAGGGAGTACTCCTCTTGCTGTCCTTAAGGTCGGAGAAAGGAGTTTGAGAAAATTGCACAGAGTTTTCGAGCTTGAAGAAAAACGCGGCATGCCTGTACAACCGCGCGGCGCGTTCAGGCACACATTTTACACGGGGCAAAAAAGCCGCACGTTGCGCTTGTAGGATTTGGTCCTGTCAGCCCGACAATTGACCCAACAGATTATCTACACAGCACTCTTCCATCTAAACGTGCCGCGCATATGTCAAAGCGTTAAAACACCTCCAAATTTTTTTGAAAGCCACTCAAACTCTCAACCAAATCTTGCCATTGAAGTATCAAGGTACTCCAAGTGCCTCTTTGATATTTTCAAAATTCTAAAGGGTGTTAAGTGCTGTGTTTTCAAGAGTCTGAATGTTGGTGAAAAAGGGGAAAGTATTTGTAGAATTTTCAAAGTGATTTGATTAGAATCTATTAACAAAGTTTGTCACGATGGAAAATGGTGGGAGGTTTATTCAATTTCAAAGGAACTCTAGAGCTACCCTCAAAAGGCAGTGACAAACCATGAACTCTGTAAACTATATGTGACGGAGAAAACCATGCTTGGGAGGTTTAATCTTTTAAAAGCTCAAGAGTGCTATAGTCTGTGATTGCTTAGCAGTAAGCATAACAAAACTTGGATTCTTATTCATCTTTAAAAACCTGTAAACTGCCCTCAAAAGAGTATTAGGAGATGGAGGCACTGTTTTAAAGCAAAAACTTAGCATTTGAAGAAAGAAGCAGTGGTCCAAATTTCAACCACAGTAACCATACATATGTCACTTGGTCATTGGTCAAAAGTTTCGTTTGTTTCTTAAAAAGGAAAAAATAGTGTTTGACCTTTCATTCCATAAAGCAGAGTCGGTGAGTGAAACTACCATTGCATTTGGAGGTATGTGTAAAAATTTGTGTGAGGGAAAAGCAAAGACAAGAAGGGTGTTGATTGTGAGAAGTTTTGCTGCTTGACTGCTACAAAGCTGCATGCTCTCACATCAAAAACACCAAAAGTTGGGTGACCTTACCACAAACATAGAAAAATCACTTTGACTGTGTGTATCTTTTATTGACAGTGTTTTTGTTCTTGATTTTACTTGTGGAGTGGCATACAAAGGGAAAAGAATTTTTTTTGAAAGAGGAGAGAATTGTGCGTTAAAAGGGCATCTCACACAAAAGTTGAAAACCAATTATACCTTGATCAAAACAGTGATTGACAGTGAAGGTGAGACAGAGCAACAGGAGCAGCATAACAGTGATGAACAAGGACAGGAAAAGGGGCAGCCTTATGAGACAGAACAACAACATAAAGATCATGAAGAGCATTCTCCAAAGCATGTGCTAACTACCTCTCCTAGGCAGAGGGCCATGACTTCTTCACCAAAGCTAGAATGCCAGGCAACAAAGAAGAAAACCAAGAAAGGCTCAATACTGCCCAAAGAGGGCGCCCAGTGAGAAAAAAGGAGAAAGACACCTCTAGGCTTGGAATTTTGGCCCGAGCTTCTAGACATGTTTCTAAAAAGCATTAAGGGACTTTCTCACCAAAATTGAACGATATTTGACATGTTTTGGTTTTTTGGCATTTTTGGGTTTTTGGTCAAAACTCATGAAATTCGCCATTTCAGTTTGGGGGATCTTCAAAGGAGTAGAATTGTATCATTGGATGCCATAATTTTAGGAGCACACTCTCAGCGATTCTCAGAACATTTGGAGATCATTTTCTCCCCCGAAATGGCAAAAAATGCTCGCTTTTTGCACACTCTGCCCGGTCTATCAGCAAACTGTATTTTCTGGTTTTTTACACACAATCCTATTTTTGGAGGACTTCCAGGCATTAGATTGAGAAAATTTCAGTGGTTATATAAATTAGACACTTGGAGCTTTCCAAAAAGCTATCATGAGCCTCATTTCGACATCAGGAAGGCTGCCAAATATTACCGGCAAGTCAAGGGACCTTTTGCTGATGTAAATTTTGAATAATTTTGTAAATTTTGAACCTTTAAAAACTGTTGTTTCCTCATGTGCGTTTAGCTATTTTTGCACATGAGAAGTTACGAAAAGTCAATTTAATTCCTTCTTTTATCATTTTTTAGATATTTTATGAGATGTTTTGTGCCTTGGGCTTTGCAAAGCCTCAAGGACAAGTTTAGATATTTATTTTGAACCAATGGCTAGCTATCTGCCTTGGTTGGTTTTCTTCCTCCTTGGCTTATATATTCCAAGAGGATTCATTGTAATAGAAGGTTGAACTTGATTATAGAAGCAATATATGGTTATATAAGTTTTGGAAGAAATACTTGTCTCATGCTTTTGGATTGCCTCTTGGATGTTCTTGGATGATGAAAGAGGATTGTTGTTGGATTCCATGACTTCGTAGAATGATATAGTGTCTCTTTCTTTGTTTTGTCTTCTAGTTTTCATTCATGAATACATGTTTCTTGCTCGCTATAGATCAGTAGAGAAAAAATTTGAGACATGCCCTTGGAGGCACCTCAAATTTCCTGTTTCTTCATAGCTTTCATGTTTTCCTCTTCCTTAGTCACATTAAAGAATTCTTAACTGCTCTTTAATAACTTATGGATATTGTTGCTTAGTTTCATTCATAGTTCTATGCATGTTAAGTATTATTTACAGTACGCCCTTCTTACCTATGGACAGCCATAGTTCCATCCATGAAATTTCTCTTTGACTGATTAGATTATCATTTTGTTGAACCAAGGAGGTATAGTTCTAATCTAGCCCTTTGTCTAAGACTATGCAAATCTTGTTTTCAAAGTGCCCAATAACTTGAAGTACTGTGTTTAGGCATTCCGACATAGTGTTTTGAGTTTTTTTTCCGTCTTAATTGTTTTCCCCAAAGTCTGATAGCCATTTCCTGAAGTTAGAGAGTTGTACTCCTCTATGCATGGCTTGTATTATTATTTCTATGTATTGATTAGCTTATAATTACATTTCTCATGATTAATGGTTTGCCCTACCATGTTGATGTCTGCTATTAAACTAGTTATGCTTGAAATCCTTTGTTGTTCACAAACTTGATGTCCATTTACTCCATTTTTCCCAAAGATCCTTTCTACCTTGAATCAAATCGGCCCTTCAACAGCCTTGTATCACCATCTAATAGCTTTCTTGACCTTTTCAACCCCATAGCCCAGTTAATCTGGCATCTTTTTACCTATCTTATATCTTTATTGAGTTTCATCCCTCTGGCTCAAAAAAGCAAAACCAAAAAACATACTTCATAACTAGCCTAAAATCGAACATAATAAGCAAAACACACAGATATCCCTTACACATATAGAGAGAGCCCTCTCTGAGTCCACGAAGGCTAGGTCCTTGGGCTCCAAAGATTGGTTTGATGTTACACTGTCATTTGGCTTGCCAATCAGCCAAATCATGGGACCCTAATACAAGCCATTCATACAGTAAACATGGGGATTCAAACATTCTCACACATATATTAACTTGAAAAAATTTCGATCAATTGGCCCTTCTGCAACCTATTCTCTGCAGATCTCTCCTACATCTCTACGCAGCCCTCAGTAGGTCTGTGCTTCAATTCACTACTTGTCTCTGCTTCAATTCACTGCTTCCTCTTCTCCTTGACTGATGCTGCTCCTTGCTTCTCTTTTTGCTGCCTCTGCTACCTCTCTGCTGCCTCTGTTCCCTGTCTTCTACTTTGCCTTATTGCTGGTTCAGGTGGTACTCCTTTGTGCTCCTTTTCCATCAATGACAACATTTCCAACAGCTCTTAGTGGGAATTTGTGCCAGATTGACACATAAGTCCTTGATCAGTCCTAAGAATTTAACTCTGCTTGAATCAAATGAATACAGATCTTTGTAGAGCCTGGTTATTTCTAGGCCCAATATTTCCATCACTACCTTTGGCATAAGGTTGTAAGAGGCACCAGAGTCTATCATGGCATTATGGGGGTTTTTGTCATGTATGTTTAAGCTAACATAGAATGGCGGAATGGATCCTTGTTAGTATTTTCCATCTACTTCGGGTCCGAACAACAACTATGGTTTATCATCTGTCAAATTCAGAGTGTTGGTATCATTTCCTATGTTTAAGACTTTCAAGACTTGGGAGCGGTACATATCCTAAGCTACTAGTTCGGTGAGAGGGATGGTTATTTTGATTTTTGCGATTTCTCCTTCAAAACTGAAAGGCGCTTGAGTTTTAGAAATATTTATATCAGTTTTATCAGCCATAAATTTTTCCACATTTTTAATTTTCTGATTTTGATTCAGGGCTTTCGTAGCTAGATTTTTCTCGGGGCCACTAGCAGAGGTGCTAGGGCAGCTTGCGCCAATACTTGATTGACTGGTTTTGTTTGTGTTAGGATCATATTTCTTAGCCATGGTATTGTTATTGTCTATTGTTCTTTTAAGAATGTGTCTTACTGTACAACAACCCTCCCCATTTTTAAATTTTATAATAAATCCCATTTAGAAATAGGTCCTCTTTTTATCTTTCTTTCTAGATAGAAATAAAATATTTAGAAAAAATCCCAATCATTTTTACAAATAAAAGATTCATTAATAAAAGGATACATATCACATTTTTTATTTACAAAGTGGACAACCCTTAAAATAAATTTTCGATCCAATTAGACATAAAGCCTATAAATCATATCAAAAAAATTATAAAGTATTTATATTTAAATGATTGAAATGAACAGTAATCGCAATCGGAAACTCAGAGAATTCTTTAAAGTTTGTTTTTTCTTTGGAAAGTTCCGATGCGATCGTGCTCAATCGCAATTGCATTTCGGATAAATTTAAAGTGTTGTGTTTCTTGTATATATTTCTGATTCGATGTGATTCATCACAATCACATTTCAAAAGAAGTAAAAACATTGCATTCTATTGTTTTAAAACTTCGATGCGACGGATCCTATCTCATCCCAATCGCATTTTCGGAGAAAATATTAAACGGTTCATTTCATTTTAAATCTCCGATGTGATCTTCACAATCGAGATTTGGTATAATTCTTGTTTCATTTCCCTTTTAAACGAATTGCGATGCGATTATGACTTAAATATCCATTTATTATTATTCATCGTGTTTCATTGTTTTAAAAGGAAATATATCTATACTTATTTTGAAATATGCCAAATCTCGAATTGTACGATAACATTAACTCGCGAATCAAACGAATAACAATGATTTGTTTTGTTATTGAATGCATGAGTGTGACTCCCTAGGGGGCATTTAAGTTTTAAACCACGGAAATAATAAATACAAATCAATGAATAAACCCTTTGTATAGATGTGTTTCATTATTACGTTTTTACTTTGGCTGAAAGGTTCTCTTTGTCGCAGAGCAATAGAACATCCAATTTTTCTATTCTCAGAGCAAGAGAAATACTCCTTGACATTGAAATGTCGAAGAGATTCAGGAAATCGAAAGCTACCGTTGCTGTAAAGGCCCCTGTGATTACTATGCCGCCTAAAGAGAAATCAACGAAAATTAAGCTAGTTACAGACACCTCCTGCCAAGGACTTGGAAAAATGACATGGGAAAATGTTTACAATCTATTAGAAAAGGAAAACCCTAGAGTTGTTGAAGATAAGGCCACAGTTCCTAACGAAGCCAACTCAGAATCTGATTCTGAAAGTCCTCTTGGTGCATTGGCAAACTCATTTCTGCACCAAGTTGCAGCTCGGGCAAACATTTTCCTGTATTATGATATTATTATATGGGTGTTTAATAATGTGGCTATCAAAGACAAAAATTTTGTTTCTGCATTTGGAAAAATATTCGAGTCATTCAAACTAGAAGATATCAAGGCAATGTACCACCTGCCTGACCCATAGAAGATTTATAACAAAGAGATTATCAAAGAATTTGTTGCAAACAATGAAAATCAATCCGAACCAATTAGAGAATGGAAAAGGGCTCCTGAAAAGCACAGGCATGAGGCATCAGGTATGTACTCCATGGAGTCTCTCTTGCCTCCATATTGTTACGTCACAAATATGATGTGTAGATTGTTTGGTAATGATAATTTGGCTAGGTTTTCCATTCAAATGGTTTCGTTGATACTTGCTGCTATTAATTCTGAGATAATGGATTGGGATGTTATTTTGTCTGATAAGATAGCCAACATAATTCTTGAGTACAGGAAAGAAAAAAGTTCGGGAAATTCCACTCCTTTTTATTTTTGTGCTTATATCCTAGATGCCATTTGTTTCAATTCTGAATTCCCCTTATTAGGATGGAAATGGACTCCTAAAGAACCGTTTCCAATTCATATATACCACAAGTTCTTATAGAAGGGGTATTTCAGAAGTCATGTTTACAGAGTCTATCATGGTTTTCTTATTCCAATTTACCAAATCATTTTTGGCCGATTCCCTCCTAGACTTTCCGGCAAAGCTAGAGTTGATTTATCCTCTATTGGAGATTGGTTCTGGAAGGAAAAGTTCACATATATCAGAGTTTTTGGAAGTATTGTAGAGCCACACATCCTTCCTTTGTATGTTCTAGAGAAGCTGTTAGCATAGGGAATTTCTTATCAGCTGACAGCAGAAGGTATGTCTAGGACTTTAAAGAACAACAAAAAACTTATGTGGCCTATTTTTCCTTTAAAATGTGGTGACTATACTCTCATCAATTTTGTCCATGCTGAAAAAGAAGTTTTTAAGTTAACTGATCTTAAACCTTCAACAATTCCTGGAAGCCAATATGATCCAAGGAAGGTGGCATATGATTTTACTACCTCTATTTCAATTGCTCGGTTCGAATATGAACCAGATGTCTTTGATGATTTATTTGTTTCTATAGATAAAATGTCTCAAGTTTTTGATTTGGCCAAGTCCAAACTTCAGGACGAAGAAATGAATAAATTTTTATTATTTAGAAGTCATAGGCTACTCAGAGTTCCTCTGGATCAATTAAGGATTTCTACATAGAGATGTGAACCACAACAGAAAGATACATGATGTACATCTGGCAAAGAAGTAATAGGAACTGATCCTATTTTGGAGAAGAAAGATGATATCAGAAAAACTGATACTAGAAAGATAGAAACCGCTGTTAAAATTGATGTACAACAGTCTTAGGCCCAAGCAAGAAAAGAAAGCACAGGTACTGATGCCCATGTGCATATTGAAAAAGGAGGCACAGATAGTAAAAATGCTGAACAGGCACCTAAAAGGGATATAAAATAGTGCAAATTATCAACTTGGAGGACAAGAAGATACCGAACTTACTGTTTCTTCTCATTTGTTGAGCCAATATGAACAATTTGCCCAGAAAATAGGACAACAAAACACTCCCCAAGTTGATGATCCAAAGGACTAGGATGTAGAAATCATCCCTGAAAACCCCACAGGTGAGATTATGTTAAAGATAGAAGAAATTCCTCCTTTGGATATATTTTACAGTCCCAAACATAGGGCTGTGGTGAGAAAACAGAGGAAAATGAGGAGAACTGATCAAGATGCACTTTCGGCATCACAGGGGGAATTCATGAATATTTTTTATAAGAATGCTGAGGTGAATCCATCTGAGGATCTCACCAAATTGTCTCAGTATGAAGGTGTCTATAGTGCTGCTACTATAGAAAAAGCCTCTGAAGTTACATAGTTGATGAAGAAAAAGGATGTGCAAATTGCTATGTTTGGGGAACAAGTTGCAGAAAACCAACAAAATATCATTTAGTTAGAACAATGATTACAGGATGAAGAGCTCAAGTCTAAACAATTAGAAGAGCAGTTGGCTGTTGAAAAAGAGAAGATTGATCAACAGAACCTAAAAAAGAAACAACAACTTAATCAAGAAAATGCAAAATTACAAGCTCTTCTACAAAATGAGTAGACTCTGAATATTGAACAAGAAAAAATGTTTCAATCTAAATTAGACAAGTTCAAGAATTATCCCAGTCTAGATCAATTCCAAAAATGAAGCTTTGGAAACAAACAAATTATTGTCTCAACAATTAAATGAATTTTGTCTAAAGATTACAGAAGAAAAATCTTTATGTGAGTTAACATCTTCCTTGATAGATGAAGGAGTCACTCTTAAAATTGAATTTGATGAAGCTGAAGAAAAGATCTCCGAATTTCTTTTATGGCAAGACTCAGAATCAGGGAGAAAAGCAGATCTTCCCAAGATTATGGAGAGACATAAAGAAATTATTTTTGCAGAATGGGAACATCGCTTGATCAAAGCAGAAAGGGCCACATCCAGAGCTAAAGGAATAATGAAAAATGTAACACAGATGGTGAATGATAACTTATATGCAATCAATTTAATTGCAAATTTTAGTCCCGGCCAATTACCTAGAGTAAAGGAAAACGATCACAGATAGAAACAAGAGATAGTTAATAAAAATAAGCAAATTGGCCAATTACAAGAAATATCATAGGATACAATGTGGAATTATATCTTCAAGCCACATAGTCAACAAATAGCAATAAAATTTCTCTCAAATGCCATTGATTGCATCATTCCCGAATTCTCCGATGCCACATATACAGGGAGGTTGCACTGAAAGCTTAGTCATCTTGAAGAAGTAAAGGAAATGCTCAAAATCTGCCATCTTCACACATCAATCGCAACAAATTATCAATGAGTTGGTTTTCATCAAGATCATATTTATGTTTTAGATATGTTTTAATTTAGATAGATTGTAGGAATAGTTTTAGTTATTTTTGTTAAATACCTATTTAAACCCCTTTCATGCATTTAGAAAGGGGTCCTGAATTTGTAATATTTTGACTTGGAGATTACATTTCTGTACTTCATTGACTCCTATATTTTTATAAATGATCACATCTGGTGATTCTCTACGAAATTATCTTTAAGAATTGCATTTCTGTATCTTGGAGTTGATTTTACATTGAAGTTGCTGGATTTGGATATCGAATTTCATTGGAAAGTATTGAGATGGATATGGTATTTATATCTATTCATTGTTAGTTTCTTCTGTTATGTGATATTCTCTTTTAAATTGCTATCATTTATGTGTATTTGTTTCACAATATTTCTTTATACATATCATTTCTGAGTGTGTTAGAAATATTTATCTTTTATAGTATATGCAAGCGATATATTATGATGAATGCAATATGTTATTATAAATCTGTTTAATTTCTTAAGAAGAGTTATCTTTATTTGTTACTGCATATTTCAATTAAGCTGTAATACATTTTCATGGTTATTGGTTAATTGAAACAATTTAAAGTTGTATTCACATTTCATTCTCGGGTTAGTTTTAGAATTATTTTATCAGTATTTATATTAGATTAGTTAGTTTTATTTCAGTCATTTAGTCCCATTTTCCCCCATCCAATCATTCTATTACCAACCCATCTAAATCACTAGGAAACTGGTCCTATCAATCCAGTCGGAGCCATCACACCAAACGGAAAAGGAGCTGTCCTAAGGTCCCGACTGGTTGGTTATCCCCCAATGTTTGAAGTAGCGATTTTCGAGGCTTCAACATTTTTGGCACTAGAAGGAGGGCCAAAGCTATGAATGGCAGATAAATCCAAATCCGATAGCCATTCTAAGAGCACATCACCCCCATCACCTTCAATTTCTTCCACATCTCAAATCACAAGAGAAGAAAATGATAAAAGTATTCAAACACCCACTACCAAAGTCTCAGATCAATAAGATAATCCAACTCCTGAATCCCCTGAAGTCGAAGCTTTAGTTCATAAATTTCAAGGATTCTCGTTATCATTAGAAGAATCAGAATTATCTAAAGGTAGTGTCACTTCATAGTTTGTTTCTTCTAGACCTCTCACTAGGTCACAGAGTGAAAAAATTGGAATTTACCCAAAAGAATTTCCTATACCTAGTAGAGTTAAAACAAGAAAAAATCCACCCGAAACAGAAAGTGGTACTAGTTCTTCATCACATATTCAATAGTCTATTTCCCAAGCTCCAAATCCAAAAAGTGTAGTAGTCTCATCATCATTTGCCCAAACTTCATCTGCTCAAACTACATCTGCTCAAACATCAACTATTTCTTCTAGTACTTCAACTGTTACTACTCATATACCAGTTATCACTTCTAGTTCTTCTACCATCATCACAAGAATGGCACAACCAGCACAAAGACCATGGACCAGACCAGGAGCAGTAAATATGGCTGCACCTTTGCATGATCTACCTGATCATCCTGAAAAATGGCTCCCAAAGTTTAGTCCAGATACTGGTATACAAGCGGAAGAACATATCAATAACTCTATGCTTGCTATAAACTTAAATCAAGTAGAGCATGAAGATGTTGTAGTCAGGTTATTTCCTTATACTTAGCAAGGAACAACAAGATCATGGTACTTTTCCTTACCTTCTGATTCTATCACAAATTGGGATATGTTTGAAGAGCAATTTTTAACTAAATATGGAGATGATAAATCAATTGCTACCGTAATTAACGATCTCTCCAATTTAAAGACTCAACACAAAGAACCCATTAAATATTTTAACTCTTGATTCAATAAAATCTTGAATAAGATCCCTACAACATCTAAGCCTAGTGAACAAGTTAGAAGTGAATGGTACATTAATGCTTTTCCCTCAAACATAGCAATTTTTGTAAATAGCGCTGCAAAACCGACTTTAGCTGAGAATATGAAAGAAGCTATTTCAGTTGAAAAACGAATGATTTCTCTAGATAAGAAAAACACTATTGAGGAAATAAAATCAAAGAAAGTCACTTTCAAAGATGATTCCAAGAAAAAGACACCAAAAGGTCCATATGACATGAAGGGTTTACAGAATGTTCTTAAAACTATGTCTAATGAGATGGTTGAGATCAAAAAGCAGGTAGCAGAGACTTCTACAAAAAGACCATTCAGAAATTTCAAGAGAAATCAAGCTGACTCAAAACCTCCCAATGCAATCTCCAATGCAGAATCAGAAGATGAAGAAGAGGAAGATACTCCTTTGGTATCGGATGAAGAAGATGAAAGGGAAGAAATAGTTGAACTGAATGGAATGTGGGATTTCATTCTCCCTAATTCGGATAATGAGATGGAACAAGAAGCTATGCCTGTGAGTACAAGGATAAAATCTACATGAGAACCTGTTCAAACAGTTCCAAAAAAGAAAACTACAACTCCGAGTACCAAAGACAAAACTCCCATAAAAAGAACTTCTTCCTTACCCACTCAGAATCAGCCATCATCTCCCAATCCTCCCACATCATCATCTAAGACTCTGGTAGTATCGGATCCGATGGATTATAATATTGTTGAGGACATGAAAAAGACTAGACTGAACATCTCATTACATGAACTCAGCAAACTTAAACATCAACAAAATCTGGTATTAAAAGAGTTAAATGCTACACCTATTGCTCCTCTACCAAGTGGTGTAGTAGCTAAAGCAGCTAAAGGGACTGGTAAGCCACTAGAAAAAGTAGATGCAACAGACACTGTTCTTATTGGAGAAAGATCAAATTCCCAGACTCCTCCATTTTTGCTAACTTATGAAATCTACAATAAGAATCTGCATAATCGTTTAATTGATTCTGGAGCATCCTCTAATATAATGCCTTCTTTAGTCTATGCTAAATTGAATATTGAAACACAGAATTCTGCAGTTCACATTATACAATTGGATAATTCTAAAGTTCAAGTTGTAGGAGAAATCAATTCAGTTACCATTAGACTAGCTTCCGATCTTAGGATTGTCCAAAGAATTGATATTCTAATTGCTGATATTCCAGAATTCTATGGGTTAGTCTTAAGTAGAGACTGGTCTGCAAAACTCAATGGCTATATCTCAACCGATTTTTTACATATGTGGCTTCCCTACAAATGGAAACCCAATAAAATCAAAGTCGAGCGAGAAAAACATATGACGCACACTGTAACTAAATTTGAACAACCTAATGAACCTGTAGCTTTCAACAATAATATTCTTGGAGGTTATTCTGCCAAGTCTTTTCTTAGAAATTTTACTGCACCACAATCACCATTCTCTGTAAATACTTTTGTTTCTCAAGCTGAATTTTTTTTGCAATTTGATTCTTATAGAATTGTTAATATTTCTGATTCATTTGTAGATAAAACTTTAGATAGAACTTTATTTTGGTCATTAGATTTTGATGGATCAAAATCTGACGATGGAGCAGGAGCAGGATGCATTTTAATAGATCCAAACGGAGAGAAAACCATGGTATCATGTAGATTAGAATTTGAGTGCACTAATAACACCGCTGAATATGAAGCCTTGATTCAAGGGCTTTATAAGGCTATAGGGTTGAATGTAAAATACTTGAAAGTATATGGAGATTCTGAAATTGTCATAAGGCAAGTAAGGAATACCATTCATTGTCTTTCAGGACATCTCAAACATTATCAGACCCTAGTACAAGACCTTTATGTTATAGCATCATTTCTCACCTTGACATGATTCATGATTGCTTTATGGCTTTTGGGCACCCATTCCTACAGACTTGGACAAATTCACTTAAAAACAGTGTAAAATCCCCCATACGCGACTATGCCCGTACTTTTCCGCTTGTATACGCGAGTCCAGCTAGAATTTTCCGCGTATGCCATTAAAATGATTAAAAAATATATAAAAAATCCCTAATTTCGCGCTGGGTTGATGGTTACTCAGGTAGTTCAACCACCCCAGCCCGTGGCCAACTGTTTCCAACTGCTGAAACTACTTGGACGGACTATAAAAAGCCCTCATGTGTATGGCCTAAGGGAGAGAGAGAATTATTGATATTATACTTTGTTGGTATTCCCTATCCAAGTCTGATTCCCCGTGCCTCCTGCACTTTCCCAGTTCATTGTAGGAAACCCTTGTTTCCTTGAGATACACATCCCTTATATGTTATCTCGTATGCACCAGTTTGGAAGGAGTCTTAGCGAGGCAAGGGCTGGACGGATCCGGACGACGGTCTGCGAAGGCCTTGGAAGGATCAGGTGATCTCTCCACTTGTTACTTTTGTACGTGCTATTTATAATACAGAAGTACCATGCTGTTCCCGAAATAAACGTGTTAGTGTGTGCTTATATGTATGAGAATATTTGTTATACAAGCATTCATTATGATTTATTTAATGTTTTATATGAATCTCACTAACATTTAGAGTAGATATATACTGTACAACTTGTTCTTTGTGCTGGTTTCTTCTTGCATTTCAGGTTAAGAAGGAAGGACGGTTGCTGGGGGTTTGAACCCTGCTGGATCTACTTCAACCGTAGGACCAACGGGTAACTTTCTCATTCTACTCTATTTAGTTTTTCTGAACGTGCATGGTTGTGTGAGTCTCTGTTAAGTAGCATGCCCCTGCTCTGTGGAGGTTGTATCCCAACCAACCTCTAGGGTGATATTTCCCCGAAATAGAACTGGCGACTCCGCTGGGGATCACATTCTTGTGATTCTCCTGTTGGGTTGTTTCAGCTGTTTGGTAGATTGCCAACAGTTTTATCTTTCATTTGCAGTCCAGTTTGCTTTCTTGCAGTCAGTCTGAAGTCCTGGTTTCTTTTCCAGGCTTGTCCTTTTTTTTTTCATTATTTACCTTTGTATACGCTCTTTTTCTTGCACACAGTCGCGTATACACGCGAGTTTGTCTTAAGGGACCCGCGTATACACGAGTTTCCCTTAGCACAGACGCGTATACACGCTGGTTGCATAACTGCTAGGTCGCGTATACCTAGGCTAATTTTAAATTTTAGGGTTGATTGACTTTTTGGTCCTTTCTGGCTGTGGAGGCCTGTGTCTACAGTGTCTCTGTACTTACTGGAGTGTGAAGGAAGTGGTTTCATGTTTTTTCTCTCTTTCGTTTGATGGGAAACTAGTCTTTTTGGCAAAGTGTTGTTACTGGTGCTGGCACTTCTGGATTGAGTTCCAAGATTGCTTTCTGAGCGTTCTTGGTTGTTCTGCTTTATCAGAACAGAGAGCTTTTGCTCACAGACTCGCTCCTATCTTTGTGTTGTGCTTTGCATTGCGATTTTTGCTTCGTTTTTGATTGGTTTTCTTGGAGTTCCATAGGCTAGGTTTTGTTGCAACTTTTGAAGAGCTTTTCTTGCTTCTTGGGAGTCTTTGTTTGCAACGAGTTTGCACTACTTGTCTAGGCTGAGTGGCTGAGTGTTCTAGTCTTCTTTTGCTCTTATTTGATCCTGCTATTGTTGGCCTTATAAGGTTTGGGAGCATCATTGAAGTTTGTGCCTGAATTTGGTCTTGTTTGGCTTAGATTTTTGGTAGTTGTGCTTGGTCTTTTCGAGCTCTTGATTTATAAAACTAAAAAGCCCAAAAAAAATTTGTTTTTCTTTTTGTTTTTGCATTTCAAAAACTCAAAAAACATTTCGTCTTGTTTTCGTTTTTGTTGTTGCATTTTCATTTTCGTTTTGCCATATCTTTTGGAGCTTTTGTGAAGTTTCTTGCTTTTAGTTTTTGGCTTGATTTTGAGGAGGAGTTGTCATTTGATTTCTTCTTCTTGTTTTTGAGCGTTTTGCTGTCTTATATTAAGAGTTCTTGATTTCAAGAGCTAGCTTTCTGGGCAACAAAAAGAATTAAAACTGAAGGTGCTTTTGGGAAATTTCACTTCGTTTTAAGAGATCTTTTGCATCTTAGGATTTACATGCTTGTAGTGATTTGCATTTAGGTGCATTTCAGCATTTAGTTAGCTTCTTAGTTTTTGTGAGTGTGGGTTTGCCATTTGAAAAGAAAAATACAATTTGTAGTCTCGTAGAACCTGTATAGAGATTACTTTTCATCGAAAGACAAAGAACTGCATGTGCATGTAGTTAAGTTTTTATTAATTTCTTTTGCGTCAAAAACACCATACGTTTCATCTCCATATCCTTGTGACTTAATATAACAGCCCTTAAAATAAGCGATTTAATCTAAAATAAACTAGCAAGTTTTTCTAAGTGTCAATCACCAACTAGCTAGGTTGTAGGGCCTTGGAATAGGTGAGTGGAGAGTTAACTCTCCAAGGCCGCTCAAACAAACATAGAAGTTGATTAATTGAGCGAAATACAACTCCGTGAGGTGGACTGGGAAAGCTCTCATCCGAGAGTCAAGCGCGAGGGGAAGTGAAGGTTGAGAAGAGGGATACCCCCCCTCCGATTAGCTGAATCTGACCTCAAGACCGTTCCGCCCAGCTTCTGATACAGATTGGTGTCCATAGTTTCCACTCCTAGGTTCCACACGGGTGACTGCAGGGGGGAATACCCGTGGTACCTGAGGCAGACGTCGCATCACTTTCTGCCCCCCGCTCTGCTCAGCTTTTCACTTTTTGAGTCTAATTAATAAAATTTATAAAAGTGGCTGATCAAGCGCCTCGACGTTCGAGGAGAGTCCGGGGGTTATCTCCCGAGAGTCCAGAGCCTTCTGCGAGAAGGCGTAGGAGTAATTCAGCAGGTGGTTACCACCCTGTGGAGTCTGACGCTTTGGAGAGAGATCCTCCACTAAGGTCTGAAGGTTTCGTATCTGATTCCGGTGTCGGTCCCGAGAGGAGCGTTCCGCTCACCTCGCGAGTGTTGTTTCCTCAGGAAGAAGATTTTCAGATAGAAGATATACCTGAGCCTCCAGCTACAGGTCCATCTCCTCTTCCTCCTGATTATCCGTTTGTTGTTCAGTACATCGGACCGGAGTCTGAGAGACCGCCGGATCTTCCATATCATTCTTATCTTTCGATGGCCACGACTGGGAACGCGGCTTCTACCGTGAGTGCTGCAGGCATTCAGACCCCTACTTCTGTCGAGGCAGGGGGCACTATTTCTTCATCTTCGATTGCTTCTAGCACTGCTATGTTTGGCTCTGGGTTCACCCAAGCATATGCTTCTCATTCTGGTCCCTTCTGTTCAGGGATGTCCATTAGTGGAAATCCCTCTTTTTCCTTTTCCGCCGGTGCAGCTGGATCTACACCCATGTCTAACATGGCTAGTGGATCAGCTTCCTTTCAGGGTTTCCCCTTTGGGACTGGACATATTCCCAGTTCCAATCCTTCTTTAGGGTCATTTCCGTTTACGTCCCAGACCCAGAGTTTCAACCCTTGGTCTGGGGGGCAAAGTTCGACTACTTTTACGGGATGGAATCCTGTGTTTACTACGGCTGGGGCAGGGAACCAGTTCTTCGTAGGTCATCAAGGGAATGCTTCTTTCCCTTCGTCGAGTGCATATCAGACCTTTTCTCCTTTGTCTAATGCTTGGAACCCCTATCAGGGGCTCTCCTCTTCATTTAACACTTCAGCGGGGGGAACTGGTCTGGGTTTTGGTAACTCGGCGTGGGGAGGAGGTTCTTCTCCGTTTTCTACGAGTCCTTTCTGGCAGCCTGGTGCCTCATCAAATCCAGGCTATTCTTTTCAGAATGTTGGAAATCCATCCCATCAAGGATGGAATTCTCAGGCTCCGCCTCGTTTACCATTTCTGGCAACGTTAAACTTGCCAGACTTGTCGAAGTTAACTAATGACCCGATTCGGTACAGTCTGGGATGGCCTCCGGTTCCAACCAAACTTCCTTCAGACATTCCTAAGTTTGAAGGTAAGAATGGTGAAGACCCGGCAGACCACATCACCACTTTCCACTTATGGTGCTCATCGAACTCCCTGATCGATGACTCGATTAGGTTGAGATTATTTCAACGCACCCTAACTGGAAATGCTACCAAATGGTATATAGAGCTCACTGGGGGCAGTTTCGCCACATTTGGAGAACTAGCTGTCACATTTCTTAACCATTTTCAGTTGCCTGTCAGATATGAGGCTGGGACCGAACTCCTGGCTAATTTTAAGCAGGATGAGGCAACTCACATTTCTGATCACATTCAAGAATGGAGGAGAAGGAAGAGGCTTATCAAAGCTCATATTCCAGGTGAATTCCTTCTCGAGTGGTTTTTGAAATCTCTGCAGTCAGACATTTCAAAGGATGTATCCCTATCCGGGGTATTTTCCGAGGAGCAGGCCATTTTTAGGGCCCAGCAGTTAGAGTTGATCTATTCTCAGTCTGGGGTACTTTATAAGTATTTTCCCAATGCTCCTCGCTCCAAATTGGATTTGTCGAAAACTAAACCTGGTCCGCATGGTGACGGACTTGTCGGATCGGTCAGTAGTGGTGCAGCCAGCCTGCTTTCTCAACTGCAACAGTTGTCTTTACAATCTGCTCCTTCTGGTCAGGCTGTGCCTGCTGATTCATCACCTTCCCAGTATTTGTCCATAAATGTTGTCCAAGCTTTTGATCCCAAAGGAAATCAACAATCCGATGGGAAGAAGAAGGGAAGAAATAACAAGAAGAAGGGCAAGAACGGGAAGGGCAATGCAAATAAAACCAACGAGCGTGTTGGTGAGGGTCAAAAGGAGAAAAAGAAAGTGAAGTTTCCATGCAAGCTTTGTACTGGAGACCATCTCACACACCTTTGCCCTAAAATTCAGGATGCTCAGCGCTTGTTATCCCAGCAGGGTTCTTCTAGTTCCCAGGCTGTGCTAACAAACCCTTTTCCCCAAGGGCAGCAATTAGTTGTTGGCGCGAACCAAAATCCTGGGGCTTCCTCTGGAGGTACCCAGGAAGGGGAAATTCCATCGAACATTTTTATGATGAGTGCTCACGCGGATATCGCTACGAGATCCCGTGATTATGGTGGAGAGGAATCTTCGAAAGCTAAGGAAGTTCCTGATGCTACTGAGCCGCTTCACATTACGAAGCCTACTGTTGAGTCTATGCCTCGGATGCCAAAAGCATCTTCTAAGCGGTCAACGATTAATCCAAATGCGAGGGCTGCCCAGAACTACTCGATTGTAGAAGATATGGCGCAGAGTCCTTGTGCTATGTTAGCTTTAGAGGTACTCCAGTCTTGTCCGGCTCAGCGCAGTGCTTTGCTCACTGCCATTGGGGCTATTGATCCAAAAAATTCTCTTCTGATTACTTTTGATATGACTAATTTTAAGAAGAGACTTCCTCATCACATGGCTTTCCATATTAAATCATCGTATCGGAAGTGCAATATCTTTCGAACGGTTGTTGATGAGGGTGCTTCCACGTGCGTGATGTCTCTCGCATGCTGGAAGACACTTGGATCTCCGAAAGTTGTTCCATCTAGCACTATTCTTACTGCGTTCGATGGCCATTCTCATAGACCCCATGGTATTGTCCCGGCTTTTCCCATCTATGTTGGGGGAAAAACCGTTAACATAGAGGTTGAGGTAGTGGATGCAGCCTTGGACTACAACCTTCTATTGGGGAGGAACTGGATATATGAGATGGATGCCATTGCATCCTCATTATTTCGAATTGTATGTTTCCCCCACGAAGGGAGGATTGTCACAGTGGATCAACTGGACTGTCCTCCTGTAGACCTGGATGCGCCTTCTGACTCATATGTTCCTAAGTTGGATAATACTAAGGCGCCTGTTGAGAATCTAGGAGTTGGAATGTATTCTTCCCTGATGGGTTCTTTCGATCTTCCTCCTCCTAAGGTTCATATTAATGCTATTTCATCCTCCAAGGCTCCCCTTCGAAGAGAGTTCTTTCGAACTCATTATTTTTCGAACCCTTGGACCTTACCTTCCCCTACTGCCACATTGGAGGAAGGTCAAGTGGGTGGTATGGCATTTCCGATTTCTGCAGCTGAGATTTCATATCAGTCTATTGTTGACACTGCAGAATCTTATCCAGCTCCTCTTTCACCGGAAGAGTTGGATGGTGATGTGGCTCCGGCTTGGACGCTTACTTCTTCTTCTGCCCAGGATTGTCTAGATACTACTCTTCCATCTGAAGAGGCCATCCTGGAAGCGATGACAGGTGTAGATAGACCGTGGGATGATTTGCATCATCGGTCTTACTTTCTACCTGACTTGAGCGAATGGTCAATTTAGTGTTTCACCGTCGCATTTAATTTGTTTCTAACTGGAATCGTAAGCTGATGAAGTGCGGCGCACTATATGTGCAAGATAACATATTTCTTAACTTTTGTCGTTTTTTGTTACGCTAAGCCGGTCGGGCAAAAACTTCGTCCGGTTAATCCTAGGAAGGCAGCAGCTATCAAAGCTGAAGTTGAAAAGCTGCTTAAGGCGGGATTCATTTTCCCAGCTCCTCTGACTGAATGGGTTTCAAACCCCGTTCCTGTTGATAAAAAGCAAGGAACAATTCGAGTGTGCATCGATTTCAGAGACTTTGAATAAGAGGCGAAACCTAAAGATAATTACCCCACACCCTTCATTGATCGGATTATTGACGTGTGTGCCGGTACTTGAGATTTTCTCCTTCATGGACGGTTTCTCTTGGTTATAAGAATCAAATTACTATCCAAGTCCAGGAAGATCAACACCTTAAGGCCGCATTTATTTGTCCCCAGGGAGTACGTTTGCATATAATAAAATGCCTTTTGGTCTTAAAAATCTTTGTAGCTACTTTTCAGCGGGCCATGTCTTACGCCTTCCACGACATCAAGAAAATTATTGAGGCCTACTTAGATGATCTAGGCTTATGCATTCTCGAAAGAGGATGGATCATCAGATACTCAGAGCAAATATTTGAAGATGTCGTTTTTATAAAATTCGATTGAATCCGAACAAGTGCGTTTTCGCGATTACATCCGGTCGGCTATTGGGATTCATTGTGTCTAGGGAAGGGATAAGGGTAGATCACTTCAAGGTTGAGGCAATACTTCGGTTGCCTCCCCCGTCTTCCATCCGTCAGCTTCAAAGTCTCCAAGGGAAGTCTAATTTTCTTCAGAGGTTTATTGTCAATTATGCTGAGATTACAAAGGGATATATGAGATTGTTGAAGAAAGGAGTTCCTTTTCTTTGGGACGACTACGCTCAACGCTCATTCGATGCCTTGAAAAAGGCATTGACCTCTACTCCTTTACTGAGTCCACCTGATTATATAGAGATTTTCTTTTGTATGCGGCTACGGCGAGAATCTACCATTGGTATGGTTACGGATTAGGTCATGTTGTGTGCTGCGGGTGACATGTTGTACACTACCTTAGTCGAGGAATTTGGTAGGACTGACTGCGATACACCTAGATAGAAAAATTAACGATACTTGACATTTCATCTTTGTGCAGCGACTCCGGCATTATATTATTCTTCGCAAAACTTATGTCTTGGCAGCTGCCAATCCATTTCAGTTTGTCCTCAGTAGGCGAGTGATTGGGGGCAAATATAATAGATGGATTGTGATCTTACAAGAATTTGATTTAGAGTTCATGTCTGCCAAATCCAAGAAGTCATTAGTCTTTGCGGAATTGATCTCCGAGTTGCCTTGTGGAGAGGAGATGATCTATGATGAGTCCTTTCCGGACGAACACTTGTTTCTGATCTCTCCACAAGATCCTTGGTATGGGGACATCATTGTATATCTCCAGACTGCGAAGTTTCCCTCTTCTTTTCGAAAGATGAGCGTTGTAAGCTGCGTCACTTAGCTAAAAGTTATCTGATTATTGGTGATGCTTTGTACCGTCGAGGGGTTGATTCAATCCTAAGACGCTGCTTAACTTTCGAAGAAGCCGAGGCTGTGCTCAATGATTCTCACGGTGGAGCTTGTGGGGGTCATTTATCAGGGCTTGCTATAGCCCAAAAGATTTTGCGTGCTGGCTACTTCTGGCCCTCGATTTTCAAAGATTGTATTGAATCGGTCAAGAAGTGTCATCCTTGTCAGGTGTATACTCGAAAAATGCGCGCTCATCCAGCTCCGCTTTTTCCAGTCATTACTGTCGGACCCTTTACAAAGTGGGGTATGGATTATACTACTTGTAACCCACCTTCGGCAAAAGGTCACAAGTACATTATCGTAGCAGTAGACTACTTTACGAAGTGGGTCGAAGCTATGCCTACTTTTGGGAACGATGGTGAGACTGCATCTCTTTTCTTCTTCAACCAAGTTATCGCTCGTTTCGGTATACCTAGAGAGATTGTCACTGACCATGGCAGTCACTTTCAGAACAGTATGATGGCTGAGTTGGCTCTTAAATTGGGTTTCCGGCAGGAGCATTCATCTCCATATTATCCTCGGGCCAATGGCCAGGTGGAAGCCGTGAATAAGTCCTTGAAGACAATTCTTCAACGGACGATTGATAAACATAGATCCAACTGGCACATTATGCTATATCCTGCACTCTGGGCGTACAGGACGTCAGTTAAAACTGCAACTGGCTTTACTCCGTTTAAGTTAGTCCACGGGGTGGAATCCGTATTTCCCATTGAATGCGAGATTCCTTCCCTTAAACTGGCTGTTGAGCTTCTTCCTGACACTTCTAGTCTGGCAGAGCGGCTTCTTCATCTGGAACATCTTGATGAGCAGCGTCGAGATGCCGCCACGTTGAACGAAGCGCATAAAAACCGAGTCAAAGTCCAGTACGATAAGGCGATTAAGCCTAGGGTCTTTTCCGAAGGTGACCTTGTTTTGGTCTATGCCCAAGAAAAAGATGCCTTGGGGGCAGGAAAGTTTAAGTCGATGTGGTATGGCCCCTATATCATCAAAAAGGTCCTTAAGAAAGGAGCGTATACCTTGGTTGACTTCGAAGGGAACGAGTTGCCGGAGCCCCGAAATGGGCTCTATCTGAAGAAGTATTATGCCTAGGCTTTGGCCTGGCATTTTGCTTTGTATATAGTAGTTTTTGTCTTGTACATATCTATTTGATTTTCGATTTTTGATGAGATGGTGATGTTTTTGATCTGCTTTGGCAGGTTGTGTTGATGTCATGAGTCATTTTGGCTTCGCCGATGGTGCTAGTAGACACACCCGGAACTTAGCTTCCGCGGCTTGGGTTCTTCACTATCCTTCCGGTCAGCTGTTGGTATCAAGAGGGGTCTGCATTGGTCCTGCTTCCAATAACGTAGCAGAATACACTGCAGTCATTCATCTACTCTCAGAGGCAATATCTTTGGGTGTTGATTCGTTGGTAGTTTTCTTGGACTCCCAGCTGGTGGTGTCGCAGTTGAACAACACTTATCGGGTACGAGATCCATTTTTATTACGATTGTTCTTGAGGGTGCGTTTGTTACAAAGGTCATTTCAATTTTTAACATTCATTCATATTCCTCGAGCTGACAATTGGTTTGCTGACTCATTGGCTAATCAAGCTTTAGA
Organism: Pinus albicaulis; assembly: GCA_034641835.2. Classification (NCBI taxonomy): domain Eukaryota; kingdom Viridiplantae; phylum Streptophyta; class Pinopsida; order Pinales; family Pinaceae; genus Pinus; species Pinus albicaulis. The sequence goes on along the minus strand of CM076579.1, from coordinate 516,268,871 downwards.
TTGGCATATTAATCATTCAATACAATAATTTCTAATCATCAAAATCATCATACATTTGATACATTTATCACATCACATCAAAATCGCTGTATATATATCATCGGTATGTCAAAAAACTTTACAAAATTTTGGATCCATCAATGCCGTACAAAACTTGGGCTTATGCCCCATCATGTTCAGTCTCAAAAAATATACAGTCATCTAATATGCAAAATCTGTCTACTCCTGAGGACCCTGCCCAGAAGTCCTATAGAACATCACTGCAGTGGCCACACGGCGGAACAGTCTAACCCAGTCCCGGGGTACTCCTACAACCCGTCTCTGGACGGCTTCTGGCAAGTCCTCCACAGCAGCCAGAGGGATTTGGCGGGTCAGTCCCTCCAAGTTTCTCTGCACGGCCTGGAGTGTCCTGTCAGAATCCGCTATCTCTGCCTCACCTCTGCGGCGTTTGTGACGTGCTAGGCCCTCAGGACGAACTGGTCCAACATCTGAAACATGATCATTTTTTAATTGTCAGTCATTATGAATCCAATCCAAAAACATGTTTGTTTTTCATTTTTCATACATATTTGAAAAATCCAAAAAAATCATATAAGTTAAAATTTTTGAAAAAACTTACCGACTGCTCCCCATGCTGCACTGGGTGGAAGTACTAGATCTGGATCTCCTCGGAAATCCATCCCGGCATAGGGATAGTCATCCACTGCGATGATTTGTTCTCTCCACCATAAGAATAACTCATCATCCCAGGTGGTTCGGGGTACCTCGCTGCCCCCCAGTCTCTTCATCATGTCTGCCCAACGGGCGATTCTTGGGTCCCGCGGGCTGCTGATAGTTGAGATGACTTTGGGTCTCAAAGCTGGAACTCTCTCAAAGAAGAATGTAGTCAAAATGGTTCCATAGCCAAAGTGTTTTGTTCTTGTTTGGCGAATGGAGGTCAGTTGTTGTTTCATGTTCTGTAGCAGGGCAGTGCACCAATCATACACATGAATTAAGCACTCTACAGCTATGCTCATGTGCGTCCTAGACGCCTGATGTAGTGAGGCAGATCCTGCCACTCTGCCGATGGTGAATAGGAGGATCTTTATGTGCAAATCCCTGATATCTCTGATTGCAATCTGTGTGCCAACTTTCTTGGAATTTTCTACGCAATAGATTTGGACATAGTCCTCCACGGTTAACCCTCCCAGGGGCTTTCCGTGCAGATCCACTGGGTCTCCCCTTCTGGAGAGTCCAGTGATGAAGTATATATCTTCCACTTCTATGCGTAGTGGCATTTGATCAATGATGAAACAATCTTGATCCGGTTCCCAATAATTTACCAGCATTTCAAGCAATCTCACATTACTTTTCATATTGGGCATTTTGAAAAATTTGAATAATCCACAGTTTCGGAGGACATTTTGTGCCGCGCGATCCTGCATGACCTCTTGGTCTATTGCGCTGTGCTCACGTTCCCTCCAAGAAATATTCATCCTGAAAAAATTCATTAAAATTTGCATTAGAAACTTCTTTTTGAGTTATGGACCTGCGCATACGCGACTTTTCCTGTGCACAGTCGCGTGTATACGCGGCTTCACTTCATTGAACCCGCGTATGCGCAGATACGCATTTTTTAAGAAGGGTTTCTAGGCAAAATTCACTTAATTTTAATTTTTAAACGGACAAAATGATTAAGCAGGATGAATAAGGAGCCTACCTGAAGTTTCGCTGAATTCCGATGGTCGGTTGTTCCTGATTTGACGAAACAAGTTTTTAGCTCCAGAGCTCTTTTTCCAAATCAGCTATGCAATAATGAACCAATTGAGAGGTAATTTGTGTATTTATGGCTAAAAATTGAAAATTTTTGCAAAAATTTCCTTATGCTTATTTTTTCGATCTGTCTTATGTTGTATAACTCGATTGCTTGGAAGTGCCCAGTTTGGTATATTTTCAGGTACATTTTGACGATTTCGAGATTTTTCCCGGTTTTTTGATCCATGATTTCAGACTCTTCACGGCAGGTATATGATCTTCACTGGCATATAGGTTAGGGAATCACTTTCCGTTGCATCTTGCATTCTAGCCTCCATACTGATCACTTGCCTTAGGGTCGATCCCATCAGGTCATGAGCATTACACCCATTTCACTCGCAGATTTTTAAATCATGACTTGATGGTAGAGCCTTCCTTTACATGGGCTTCCTAGTTAGTTCCTCGCTATCACTTGTTGCCCATGCTGCTTTTTATGTAGGCTCGGGAGTCCTCTTTAGTCCCGCCATGTCTTTTGTGTTGAAACTTCATTCCTCTCCTTCATCACTTATCATTTTTCTGGCTTATACCCTAGAGGCTCCCTGGTGTCGTTAAGTTGTATTACTGCATTGCATATTGGCTACTTGTTTATCCTGGCCTTTAGCCGGCTTCATTTGGACTCGATGTTTAAGCCAACTTTTGACCTTGACTTTCTGTGCAAGTTAACCATTGCATGCACTTAGCTATCACGACTTGACACCTTTGTACCCATGGATGGAACGTTCCTCTGAGTATCACTGACCAGTTTTCGCCACCTTGCATTCTGCATAGGATTGTTCCAATCCCAGGAACTAGTGCATCTACTTTCTTGATACTCGTTCTATCCATTGTACCATAGCATTCTTTTATTCTTTTTCAGGCTTATTATATGAAAAAGACAAAAAAATCAAATATAACAAAAAGAGCGGGAACGGGATGTATCTTCGTTATTTTGATGGCGGTACAGAGTCAGTTTGTCGCCCTTGAACAAAGCACATATACTTATATATATTTCCTTCATTTGGGATGGTTCTAGTTTGACCTAGGTTCAGCCTTTACCATGTTGCACTTGTCAGTTCTCCCCCGGTTGGTTATCTCTTCCAATCATATGGAGAGTTTGTTTTGCCTCCTGCAAGACAGACTTATACAGTGTCACTTTTTACTGCCATGATCATCACAGAGTCGTGCTTTTGTTCAAGGGAAGTCTAGCCTGAGTCGGCCATTCTGCGGTGTCTCTTGACTCATTATTCAGTCGGCCTTCCCGGTCTTGTCAGTATCATGTTCTATCACATCGGATGTTTTGATCTTCTGCTCGTGCTGGTTTGAGAAGGTCCCCATTGACTTCTTGCCGGCGGGTTTGTCTCTTATCGACTACGACACATTGCTCTGAGAGCAAACCTAGAGCCGCACCTTGGGCCTATTTCCATCATTGATAGGTGACCTCGTGCTCGGCATTTGATCATCATCATGGGTCTTTGACTGAGTGGTTTCCCCTGTGTTCGACGTCAGCACACATTATCACACTTGGGATTCGTGCAGTACCTTGATTTCCATTTGACCCTATCGGTGGATTTCTCGCCTTTGTGTCAGCTTTCATTATTGGTTGGTTTAGAGGGTTTCTTCCGTGTGCTAGCTTCATCTTGTGCACGTCGGAAACGTACTTCGGTTTTTGGTTCCATCACTCTACTTCGTCCGATTCCTTCCAAATCTTGGCCTGCGGGTTACACTCGCGCTGGACTGATGTGGGATGCCTTAATGCCTTCCTTTCAGCAGATCTTTTCCCATCGACTCCGACTCATTGCTCTGGGAATAAGGTCTAGAGTCTTTTTGTCAGTGCCTTAGGGTTTGCAGTCATCAGTGGCAGACTCTTCGCTATCGACAGTGGGGATTCATCATTGCCTCCTGATTGGTAGATTATTTCAAGTGTTCGACTTCAACTCATTCATTCACACTTGTCAGATTGTACTGGGGCACCTTGACACTCATTATCATTATCGGTGGGTTGTCTCACGTTGGTTAACGGGAAACATCATTGCCCGGTAATCCAACGATTTCTCACATGGTCGACTTCAGCTCATTTATTCCCGGTGTGTAGAATTGTGCCGTTGTGATCGGTGAAGACCTCGGGTTGCATCAGCATTTCTCGGTTCACTGTTGACAGTTCTCTCAGTTTCTGCCAGTGTTGTCGTCCACCCTTATATGTTGCAGTTCAGCACAGCAGCATCTTATATGTTGATCCCCGAGTTGCGTGATTGTACCGTTTGATCCGCCTCTTATGATCCGGTACTTGGAGATTCGGTTACTTGATCAGACATCCAGTTGCACTATCTTTGATCAGCTTTCTATATGTGATACTTGGACATTGATACAGACTTGTCTTTCCGGGCCCTGCTCAGATGATTCACTATGTATTTTCAATTCAGTTATACTTGTATACATGTTGGATCTATTCATTACTTTCTATATATATGATGTATTTTTGACTGAGCATGGGTATGCCCGCCTCAGCATGTGTTGACTCTCTGGTTTCTTTCATTGGTTTTTGGCAGGCTGAAATCTGGTGAAGTCCTCTCTTGTCCTTGCGAATTTCTTTCTATGTGCATATTACATTTCGGCCATCATGTACCCCTTCTGACCTCATATATTAGGGGGCATCTGTTATAGCATCATTTCTCACCTTGACTTGATTCATGATTGCTTCATGGCTTTATGGGCACCCATTCCTACAGACTTGGACAAATTCACTTAAAAACAGTGGAAAATCCTCCATACGCGACTATGCCGGTGTTTTTCCGCGTGTATACGCGAGTACAGCTAGACTTTTCCGCGTATGCCATTTTAATGATTAAAAAATATATAAAAATCCCTAATTTCGCGCTGGGTTGATCGTTACTCAGGTAGTTCAACCACCCCAGCCCGTGGCCAACTGTTTCCAACTGCTGAAACTACTTGGAGGGACTATAAAAAGACCTCATATGTATGGCCTAAAGGAGAGAGAATTATTATTATTATACTCTGTTGGTTCCCTATCCAAGTCTGATTCCCCGTGCCTCCTGTACTTTCCCAGTTCATTTCAGGAAACCCTTGTTTCCTTGAGATACACATCCCTTTATATGTTATCTCGTATGCACTCATTTGGAAGGAGTCTTAGCGAGGCAAGGGCTGGACGGATCCGGACGACGGTCTGCGAAGGCCTTGGAAGGATCGGGTGATCTCTCCACTTACTTTTGTACGTACTATTTTTATAATACAGAAGTATCATGTTGTTCCCGAAATAAACGTGTTAGTGTATGCTTTAATGTATGAAGAATATTTGTTATACAAGCATTCATTATGATTTGTTTAATGTTTTATATGAATCTCACTAACATATAGAGTAGAAATATGCTGTACAACTTGTCCTTTGTGCTGGTTTCTTCTTGTATTTCAGGTTAAGGAGGAAGGACGGTTGCAGGGAGTTTGAACTCCATGTGGATCTACTTCAAACGTAGGACCAACGGGTAAACCTCTCATTCTGCTCTATTTAGTTTTTATGAATGTGCATGATCGTGTGAGTCTCTGTTAAGTAGTACGCCCCTGCTCTGTGGAGGTTGAATCCCAACCAACCTCTAGGGTGTTAAATCCCCGAAACAATCCTCTTTCGAGGAAGATGTGGAGGACCCCACATGGGTAGATGCCATGGTGGAAGAGTATGATTCGATTGTCAGAAACAGTGCATGGGAGATTGTCCCAAGACCGGAAGGGAAATCAGTGGTGGGTTCGCGATGGATCTACAAAGTGAAGCAGGCGGATGACGGGAGTGTGGAGAAGTACAAGGCAAGATTTGTTGCCCGTGGCTTCTCACAGATCGAGGGGATCGATTATGAGGAGACCTTTGCACCTGTCGCAAGGTACTCTTCCATACGGATGATCCTAGCTCTCTCAGCGCAGATGGGATGGCACATCCATCAGATGGATGTGAAGACTGCGTTCCTCAACGGAGTCATTGAGGAGGAGGTGTACATAGAGTAGCCCGAAGGTTTCGAGATCTTCAGCAGTGAGTCGCATGTGTGCAAACTCAAGAGAGCACTGTATGGGTTGAAACAAGCACCTCGTGCTTGGTACACACGGATAGACAGTTATTTCACCGGACTTGGATTCTCCAAGAGTGAGGCGGATCCTAACCTGTACCAGATTGTGGTGGAGGGGAAGTTGTTGATCATTGTACTGTATGTAGATGATCTTATTTTGACGGGTGATGAGCTGTTGATACTTTCATGCAAGGAGGATCTTGCTAGAGAGTTTGAGATGAAGGACTTGGGCCTCCTTCATTATTTCCTGGGATTGGAAATTTGGCAGCGCAGTGATGGACTGTTTGTTTCTCAAGGTAAGTATGCCCGGGAGATACTGGAGAAGTTCAACATGCATGGCTACAAGCATGTTGATACTCCTCTTCCTGGAGGTTGGAGGAAGGAGGATGCTACTTCAGCGGAGGTAGTGGATGCCACTGTTTATCGACAGTTGGTGGGGTCGCTTATGTATCTGGTCAATACACGACCCGATATATGCTATGCTGTTAACCAGCTTTCACAAGCTATGGTTAAGCCTACCAAGCTCTTATGGAAGGCAGGCAAGCATGTATTGTGTTATCTTAGAGGCACATCGGGATATGGCTTGTGGTACAGACAGGAGGATGAGGTGAAGCTTTGTGGCTTCACGGATGCAGATTGGGCAGGGAGCCCAACGGACAGAAAGAGCACATCTGGAGGGATCTTCAGTATCGGGTCGACAACAGTTTCTTGGTACAGCAGGAAGCAGAGATCCGTGGCACTCAGTTCAGCAGAGGCTGAGTATATGGCAGCAAGCTTGGCTGCATGCGAGGCCATATGGATGAGGAAGATCTTGGTCGGGTTGTTCGGTTCGCACTTGGAGCCTACTGTGATTTATTGTGATAACCAGAGTTGCATTAAACTCTCGGCTAATCCAGTATTTCATGATAGATCCAAACACATCGACATCAAGTACCATCATATCAAAGATTGTGTGCAGCGGAGGATCATGTTACTTTCATACATTCCCACGGAGGATCAGGATGCTGATATCTTGACGAAGGCGCTCACCAGGAGAAAATTCAAATACCACAGAGGCAGGATACACATCATTTAACTGCAATGCATGGACAGTTTAGTGGAGACCAGTGTTAGAGGTGGGTGAAAGGGTGTGGTTGACTATCAGTTGTGACCATGGCTGTGCATGAGATTTTCACACAAATTGATGGAGATTGCCGATGAGGATTGCGCAGTACAAGATAGGGGATTCGAACTTGGATCTCACTCATTAAACATCTTGGATTGCGCAGTAGAGGCAGACCGACTTGTGGAGGAGATTTGAACCTGTGACTTGTTCAATTCTGAGGTAGTTTTGTGTGTAACTTTTTGAGATAGTGCTGAGAGCTGTGAGAGATTTGTGCTATTTATTGTTACATGTTATATATCATTATAATATACAGATAGTTGGGGGTTTTGAGCTATTTCTTTCCCCATTACATACTGTGTTGATATGTGTGCTTGATTATGTTTTAATGAGCTCATGCGACTGTTTCTATTTTCCGCATATTGATGATCAATTGTAGAAGAGGTTATGTATTATGCATGAAGCTTAAATAGTGTGTAATTAGGATAATCTGGGTGAATAATTCACCTATTATTCAAATTTCTACATGGTATCGGAGCAGAATTGATCATCGGATCTATTACATTGATTACAATTATTTCGGTAGACAGAGTCTGTAACGGGCCAAGTAGCCTCTGGATCCATCCTTTCTTTGAAAGGTGATATATCCAGTAAATGCCCCTACAGTAGATCTCTATGCTAGAAATATTTTTTTCTCACAGATCTAGAAGCAGTTGAGTTTTGAGCTTGGAATTCGAATTTGCAGCAAAATTTGGAATTCGAATTTGCAGCAGTTTTCTTGGTGCCAGAGTTGAAATGTCTTTCAACGGATTGCGACTGGAGTATGCCCTTGAGGGCAGTTCGAATTATGTTGCATGGAAGGACAGGAAGGATGCGGTATTAGATGACAAGGGGCTGAAGGAATTCATAGAGGATGAGGTCCCAAAGCCTACTGAGGCTGCTCAAGTTGAAGCTTGGCAAAAGAAGATGGCGAAATGTCGAAGGATTCTGTTGGAGGGCGTGAAGGATCACATTGTATCCAACATGCATGGAAAGGCTTCTCCATATTTGATGTGGAAAGCGTTGATAGATTTATTCCAAAGCAAGAGCGACCAGAGGAAGTTGGCGCTCAAGGATAAACTCAGACACATAAATATGGATAAAGGGGACAGTATGCCCAAGTACCTCACGAAATTCATCTAATGCAGGGATGAGCTGGGAAGTGTGGGGGTGACTGTTGATGATGAGAAATTGGTGAGCTTGGATCTCCTTGGTCTTCCGAAGAGTTGGCATGCCTATCAGGATTCTGTCAATAGTCGGGAGAAATTGCCAGGATGGGAGCGACTTTGCTCGGATCTTGTGCAAGAGGAGATAAGGTGGAGTACCAGAGACAGATCTTCATCAAAGGCATCTGATGAAGAAAATTGTGCTTTAGCTGCCAAAGCAAATAAGGGGAAGAGCAAGAAAGCTTCTCATTCTGGTGCGAAAGGCAAGAATTAGGACATGTCCAAGGTGAAGTGTTTTCACTGTCACCAGCACGAACATTATGCCACAAATTGTCCGCAGAAGAAGAAAAATAAGTAGGCTGCTGGATCTGCAGCAGGAGAGGCCTTAGCCTCACAGTTTGAGCTGGATTTTTTGTTGATCGCATGCTTGGTCTCAAGTGTGATGGGTTCAGTGTGGTTTCTTGACAGTGGTGCATATTTTCACATGACAGGAGATCGAGATTTGTTTACTGATCTAGATGAGAAAGATCTTGGAGTGCACATCGAGATGGGCGATAATGGTAGATACAGTGCGACCGATATCGGTACCATTTCCTTTGAGAGGGAGTCTGGTAAACCCTTCGTATTGAAGGAAGTGATGCATGTTCCAAGATTGAAGAAGAATCTGATCTCTGTGGCGATGTTGGAAGACAAAGGGTACGATGTTGTCTTCAGCGAAGAAAAGGCTTTCCTGCGCAGTAAGACTACTGGAGAAACCCGAAAGATAGGGGTTCGAGTCAAGAACCTTTATCAATTGCAAGTAGATGGCTGCGCAGTAATGGCATGCAAGGCGGAAGCAGTGGTGAGCTAGGATGATGGCGAGGCTTGTGCCCGGAAGTTGAGCCACCGCTGCCATGGGCTTTGATCTTGCGGCGGTTTCTCACCTGGGCTTCCTAAGGGCACTCTTGCCTATTCAGATCAGTGCAAGGGGTGTACCTTGGGAAAATTTGTGAAAGCCACCTTTCATGAGAAGGATAGTCGCGCCACGATGATCCTTGAGATAATTCACACAGACGTGTGTGGACCTTTCTCAGTAGCTTTGACAGCAAAGCACAAGTACTATGTGATCTTTGTTGATGATTTTTCTTGGAAGTGCTGGATCTTCTTCATGCAGAAGAAGAGCGAGACATACTCAAAGTTCTGTGAGTTCAAGGCATTGGTTGAGAAGGAATCGGGGAAGCATGTGAAGGCTCTTAGGAGTGACAATGGTGGTGAATTCATCTCTGCTGAATTCAAGGACTTTTGCAGCGCAGAAGGAATTAAGAGAGAGCTCATTGCACCTCACAACCCACAGCAGAATGGGGTTGTTGAGCGGAAGAACAGAACGATCGTGGGTGTTGCACGGGAAATGTTGCATGATCAGGGCCTACCCCTTCACTTGTGGGCGGAGGCATGCAATACTGCAGTATATGTGTAGAACCGTTGTCCTCACAAGATACTTGGCATGAGTACATCAGAGGAGGCGTTTTCTGGCAAGAGGCCTAATATTTCCCATTTGAGGATTTTTGGTTCACCTGTCTACATGCATGTGACGAAGTATGCCAAGAAGAAGCTGGAGCCGACCGCAGAGGTTGGGATATTTGTGGGGTACACTGATACACCCCACAACTATTGTGTGTATTTTCCGGAACGATGCTTAGAATCGTTGTGCGAAACGGGATGTCAAATTTCGGGGAGGAAAAGCCATGAAGTATTCGTGAAGAGGAGCCACCGCGTGGGATGAGGGCTATTATTAGTTCCTAAGGATGAGCTTAGGATGTGGATCGACCCACGAGGAAGTTCATGGAGTGGGGGAAAGATACCACTCATGCGGTGCCAACCATCGAGAGGGCACAAGCGCACTACGGTGATGGCTAGCTCAAGATGAGAAGATTGTGGGACCACCTACAACACGAGCGCAGAGAGAAACCCAGTCACCGAATTGGTACACTGGATACATGGCTCTTGTGAGTCAATGTATCGTGACAGAGCCATCCTCTTTTGAGGAAAAGTGCCAGAGACCCGCGTAGGAAGGTATGGTGGAAGGTAGTTTATTGTAAGAATTACGATGCATGGGAGATTGTCCCAAGACCGGTGGGGAAATCAGTGGTGGGTTCGCGATGGATCTACAAAGTGAAGCAGGCAGTTGACGGGAGTGTGGAGAAGTACAAGGCGAGATTTGTCGCCCGTGGCTTTTCACAGATCGAGGGGATTGATTATGAGGAGACTTTTGCTCCTGTCGCAAGGTGCTCTTCCATACGGACGATCCTTGCTCTCTCAGCACAGATGGGGTGGCACATTCATCAGATGGATGTGAAGACTGCGTTCCTCAACAGGGTCATTGAGGAGGAGGTGTACATAGAGCAGCACGAAGGTTTCGGGAAATCTTCGATGGTGTGTTGTATGTGTGAGAATCAAGTGTTGCCTTTGTGGGTTTGAGCAACTTCTTGTGCTTGGTACACACGGATAGACAATTATTTCACCGGACTTGGATTCTCCAAGAGTGGTAGGATCCTCGCTATTACTGGATTTGGTAGGGGGAAGTTGTTTGATCATTGTCTTGTGTCTGGATAGACACTAGTTTTATTGGGTGATGGTGATCGCACTGTACGGGGAGGATATTGCTAGAGAGTTTGAAATGAAGGACTTGGGCCTCCTTCATTGTTTCCTGGGATTGGAAATTTGGCAGCGCAGTGATGGACTATTTGTTTCTCAGGGTAAGTATGCCCGGGAAATACTAGAGAAGTTCAACATGCATGGATACAAGCCTGTTGATACTCCTCTTCCTGGAGGATGGAGGAAGGAGGATGCTACTTCAACGGAGGTAGTGGATGCCACTGTTTATCGACAGTTGGTGGGGTCGCTTATGTATCTGGTCAATACATGACCCGATATATGCTATGCTGTTAACCAACTTTCGCAAGCTATGGTTAAGCCTACCAAGCTCTTCTGGAAGGCAGGCAAGCATGTACTGCGTTATCTTAGAGGCACATCACGATATGGCTTGTGGTGGACGAGGAACAAAGGTGAAGCAACAGCTTCACGGATACAGGTGTACGAAACCCAACGGACGAAAGAAGCTTTGTCAGGAAGAGATCTTCGATGTCGGTTGAGCAACATTTTCTTGGTACGGCGGGGAACGGAGAGATCCGTAGCACTGGGTTCGGCGAGAGGGTGGTATGTAGCGACAAGGCTTGGCTCCATGCGAGGGCCATGTGGATGGCACATGAGGAAGATACTGATAGGGTTGTTGGTCACCTTGCAGAGCCTCTTGTGATTTATTGTGATAACGAGGAGACTATTGAAGCTCTACAGTAATCCGTTTAAGTTAATGATGGATCCAAACACATCGACATCAGGTACCATCATATCAGAGATTATGTGCAATGGAGAATCATGTTACTTTTTGTTCGGGTCACACTTGGAGCCTACTGTGATTTATTTTGATAACCAGAGTTGCATTAAACTCTCGGCTAATCCAGTATTTCATGATATATCCAAACACATCGACATCAGGTACCATCATATCAGAGATTGTGTGCAGCGGAGAACCATGTTACTTTCATACATTCCCACAGAGGATCAGGATGCTGATATCTTGACGAAGGCGCTCACCAGGAGAAAATTCGAATACCACAGAGGCAAGATAGGGGTTGCAGATAATCCATATCTTGTTGAGAGGGAGTGTTGAAAATGCAACAAGATGATGGAGCTTAGTGAAAAGAAGTCGCCTTCACTAAGTGGGCCCGCAGGCTATTTTTGGCGCAAAGTCTATTTTTAGACTATGTCTATTTTTAGACATATGGATCATGGTCTATGAGTTGCAGGATGCTATTTATGGACCTCTATTTTTAGACATTGGGCAGAATCTATTATTAGACTGCCAGGCTAAAAATAGAACAGTCGAATATTATTAACCCTTAATAATATTTAGACTATAAAAATTATCTTATCCTCTTGGAGCACTTCAGTTTGATGCTTGGATGTGGCACATGCAGCTGACAGAAGGAAATACACTTTTCCTGAGGGTTAGTTGAGCTATTGCATGGCTAACTTCAGTTAGAACTCATGTGGAAGAGTTTGGTGGAGTTGATGAGACAGTTGGTGGAGTTGTGTTCGGTTTAACTTAGTTGAACTAGTTGTATTTAGTCTAACTGATAAATACACTAGTGATGAGTGGTGTGAATTAATTATTAATTAATTCACTAATTATTAACTCATAAATCACCTAAAGAATACATCAGTTAACTGCAATGCATGGACAGTTCAGTGGAGACCAGTGTTAGAGGTGGGTGAAAGGGTGAGTCTACTATCAGTTGTGACTATAGCTGTGCATGAGATTTGCACACACATTGATCGAGATTGCCAATGAGGATTGGGCAGTACAAGCCAGTGGGATTCGAACTTGGATCTCATCATTATTCATCTTGGATTGCGCAGTAGAGGCAGGCAGACAGGTGGAGGAGATTTGAACTTGTGACTTGTTCATATCTGAGCTAGTTTGTGTGTAGCATGTGAGATAGTGCTGAGAGATGTGAGGAGCTTTGTGCTATGTATTGTTACATGTTATCTATCATTATAATATACAGATAGTTGGGGGTTTTCAGCTATTAGCTTTCCCCATTACATACTGTGTTATATGTGTGCTTGATTATGTTTTAATGTGCGCACGCGACTGCTTCTATTTCTGCAAATTGATGATCAATTGTAGAAGAGGTTATGTATTATGCATGAAGCTTAAATAGTGTGTAATCAGGATAATCTCGGTGAATAATTCAGCTATTATTCAATTTTCTACAGCTTGTACATTCCATTTCCTATTCCAGACAGGCCTTGGGATATGGTAAGTATGGATTTTGTTTTAGGATTTCCAAAGACACAGAGAGGGAATGATGCAATTTTTGTTGTGGTTGACAAATTTTCCAAGATGGCACATTTTATCCCATGCTATAAAACCAATGATGCCACTCATGTAGCTAATTTGTTTTTCAAAGAAGTTGTTAGATTACATGGGTTGCCTAAGAGTATTGTTTCTGATAAAGATACCAGATTTGTTGGTCATTTCTGGAGAACATTGTGGAAGAAGATTGGTACTAATCTGAGCTTCAACTCAGCTTATCATCCTCAGACTGATGGAAAAACTGAGGTAGTAAATAGAAGTCTGGGTAATCTTTTGAGAAGTCTTGCAGGAGAGCATCCTAAATAGTGGGACCATATTTTACCACAGGCAGAGTATGCATACAATGACTCACCTAACAGAAGTACAAGACAGAGTCCATTCCATATGGTTGATGGAATGCACCCCAGAGGAGTATCCGAATTAAGAAACTTGGGAAAGGCAGAGTTGAGGAGTGCTGATGGAGAAGAATTTGCTTCAAAGATCCAAGCAATACATGAGCAGGTAAAACAACAGCTACAAGGAAGCAACATCAAGTACAAAGGCAGAGCAGATTTGAACAGAAGAGAAGTTAATTTTGAAGTTGGTGATTTGGTTCTGGCACACTTGAGGAAGGAAAGATTCCCAGAGAAGTAGTATAACAAATTGAAGTTCAAGAAGATAGGACCATGCAATATATTGAGGAAATTTTCTGCTAATGCTTATGAAATTGAATTGCCTCCTGATGTTGGGATATCTCCAATATTTAATGCTGCAGATCTATACCGGTATGAAGATGGTGACACAAATGAAAGATCAGTAGATAGAGAGCAGATTGAGTGGGTAAAGCAATTACCTACAACACATCCATTACAGCCAGAAAATATCTTGGACAAGAAGGTGTTTAAAAGGACTAGAGGACAAAAATATTTCCAGTATTTGATCAAGTTGAAGGACCAGCTAGATGAAGATACTACTTGGACGACGAAAGTTATGTTGCAGAAGCTGGGCAGTTCTATGAAAGAGCTCATGGAAAGGAGCCCATGAAGAAAATTTCCCTCAGGAGTCTGATGCAGGGGCATTGGTTTCTAGTCAACAATGTGAGAAAATTGTCCACATGTTGTGACTAGGTGGGTTCGAGTATGTAAGGAATGTAACAGCAAAGGTGTCAACACCTTAGCTATCTGTTGCACTTAGAGTATATAGGGTTAGTTTAGTAACTGAAGAAGTCGAATAGTTGATTCGTGTCATTCTGTTTATTCTTTGTTGATAGAATTAGAGAAATATTATGTAATTAGCCTTTTATTTTAAATAAGAATAAACCGGTCCTCAAGAAGGAACTGAACAGTCATGTAAAGATTTATAAGGTAACCCCTGATACAGAGTAAAGGGGGGTGATTTTTTAGTAGAAGACTGCGTCGAGAGGTTTTTCTCTCTGTTTTTTATAAAAGTGTGGACTTGATGATATCTATGTGTTATTGGCAATTCCCAAAGGATTCATTCCCTCGACTTTGGGATTTCTGAGTATAAAATTGAAGAATTCAGTTATTGAGTGAAAATCTCCTAATTACTCTCTGGATGTATCGAAACCATGTCCTCGGTGTGTGAATTGAGTGTATGAATGTTTATGTTTACCGAATGCATATTATTTCACGTCCTCTCTGTATAAGTTAAATATGCACTTATTTGTGTGAAGAAGTTCTATTCATATCAAATATCAATTATGATATTGATAAGAATTCATATAAGAGTTGTGGGGTTCGATTCGCAAGATTGATACCAATTCTGGTGTTAAGGTTACCGAACAAAGAATCGATGATGTTATGAAGAATGCAGTGAAGCCCGACAGAGACCACGTTTAAGTGCGATTGAATGAAGAAAGGTTTTCTTTGTTGAAGGCGAAACTACGAATTAAATGGAGACGAGGGTGGTTTCAAAAAACCTTACCATTTGTTCCCCACCGCTTTTGTGTCAGGGGGCAGTTTCACAAAATAAAATGCGATCCAGTTAAATTGTACCACGTCACCGATACAATACTGCCCATTTCGCATTTTTTTTTAGCGTTAACATTCAGTGCGAAAAAAAAATGCGATTCCCGTCGGATTCGTCTTGTGGAAGATCCAAAGGCAATCACACATAAAGCTGCAAGGTCGATAAGTCGAGGTATGGCCTAGCGGTTTCGACAATATTAAATGTTTATTTAATACATGAGAATTGAATATTAGATGGTGGGTCCCATGAAAATTCAACGTAGGACAAGCTTTTGTTCTTAGAGTAAAAGGCGTTAACGTTATAGTCTTATGGCTCGGTATTTGTTTAATAGATTTTAAATATTGAGTTAAGAATTGGCTATTCATTCCAAAGGATTTGAAGCGTTTTGACAACTTTGGCTAATTAAGATTTCATTAATCAAATTTTCCAAATTTGATGAATGAAATGAAAAAGAAGAATTGAATCCAACTCCTTCGGAATTAGAACTATTGTGAGTAAAGTTGAGAGGCTCTCGGTAGCGCCTGCACCCTATTGGCCATCAGTTCTTTACCCTTGCTTTAAAGTGTGTGGATTGCACACAAAATTAATCTAAATATATTCGGTTAAACATAAGGATAGTGTGTCTCAAATAGGAATGAAAACCCCCAATGTATTTCACTAGAGTGTCTTGGGAATTCAAGTTTATTCCTAACAATAAAACCCTTTTCATAAAATATTGGGTATATTCTTGAACTGTTTGACCCTTGAGTTGCCTAAAGTTTTGCCAACTCATAATGGATTTTTGCATGTAATCTAAAGGATAAAACTGTCTTTTAATTGAATAAATAAACTCAACCCAAGAAATGGATATCTTACCATGGATTCGCCACAGGGGCTTCACTCAATAAACCTCTAACATATCACGTGCGATCATAGCATATTAAACTATACCCTTAATTTGAGTACATATTGGAAAATACCCCTAAAAATCACATTATTTAACCCCCTACCAATATACACCCAATACACCTTGCCAATTTAAAAACCCCTACTTTCACTATATATTGTACGTATCCATTTTTTGATTAACATTTTTTATACCCTTTTATATTTTTTCATTAACTTTGAGCTTCATTTTTTATACCTTCCAATATAAAAACCCTTTATCCCCTATATATCCCCCAATATATTATGTCATTTTTTCCTCATTATATATCCCCCAATATGAACCCACATGCTATGGTATTTCTCCCGCATTGAAGCCCCTGTGGGATTCACATTTCGTCTTGAGTATTTGCTTCCCACCAGACTAGTGTTTCTCCTTCTAGCCTCAATGAAGCCAACTATATATTTATGTCATCTTCTTGTAGGTTCTGAATTTTGCAATAAACCTCCAAATGACGAATCCAATTGTCCAACTTCTCTGCATGTACCTCACCACTGTACATGGGAAGTTCAAACTTAATTTCCAATTTGAGTAAGGGAGTTTTTCCTTTCGGGGTTTTTGAGTGAGTATGGGTGGTTTTTGTGGTGGAAGTGGAAGATGATGTTGATGGAAATGATGAGGATGACGATGAAGATGGTGGAGATGGAGGAGGCTTTCCTCCACTACCCTTTGAATCCTTTTCTTCATCCTTTTTGTCTTTTGAGGTTCCCTCTCCATGTGGAGACTTAGAATTCTCTACAACCATCCCGGTGTTCCTCTCTTCAAAGAGGATCATGACCCTCTTAGTTAGGTCATAGAAAGCCTTCTTTAATGCTTCCTCTTTTGAAAGACCTTCAGACTCTCCTACACCTAACGTGATGGCTATGGATTCAAGCTCAGCTTCTAGTGCAACTTGTACCTCCTCAATCTCAGCTAGAAATAGAACTTGAGGTGCTTCAGGTGCAGCTGGGAGTGAAAATTTGGGTGGAGATGTTGGCCATGTGGCTCTCCTTCTTCTGGTCCTAACCTCAGGACTAGCAACCAATAGTTTCCCTTCTCCTCTCTGTAACTTCAACCTTGTAAGCATCACAAATTTACAACCATTAAAACCCTACTTGCAAAAAACTCAAGAAAATAAAGAAAATAACCTTTGCTCTGATACCACCTTGATCTAAATTTGAATGTTAGTTTTTTTGTGCTAATTTCATCTTCATAATTATAAATAAGTTGCTAATCTTTTGCTTCATGTGCATAGGTTTCTTGAGGTGTTTGTGAGTGTTAAACAGGTAAATGTGTTGAGTTTTATGTTAAATTCATGAGCATAAAAGCATTAAAACATGATGTTGAACAACAACAACAAAATGTACAGCAAACCATAAAAATGGTCCATTAACATAGTTTTTTGATGGAGTTCACCCCTCCTCGGAGACATCTCATAGGCCCGACTTTCGTGGCTTGGGCCTCTGTATTAGCTCAGAATGGAAAAAAATATTGTTTACAATCCTCTCCTGCTCTTGAAACCTGCTCCAACATGCTCAGAATATCCAAATCTGCTAGGGTAGACTCCTTCTGAGCAAAAAATGGTCGAAATTTGCAAAATTTATGCTTCATTCAATTTTTCCCTAGGAATCTCTTCCAAAACTAGAGAGAAATCCAGTTAGCACAGCTAAATTTGGAGTCCCACCACAAATGGAGGACTTCGCCACCGACATAAGAAGGATTAATTAAGTGTTAAGCAAGAGTTTAATTAGTGGATAATTTTTGTTAGCGCTAAACGCGCAGTTTAAAACAAATCCCGACTTAGCGCACTAAACTTGTTTTAAGGGTTAATTAAACCCTATTTTAAAAAACTTAAACTCCGCCATAATCCTAGCCTTTGCCGCAAGTCATATGTGTGAGGTTCTATGGTGAGGGTGTTGGCCCACAGGGTTGGTCCCCTCCTCCGCCCAGCAGTAAAATGGAATGGAAACAAATATACGTCGGTGCCATAGTATTATAAGAATGGTTAGCGCGGACTGTTGGTAAGACTTTGCATTAGTGCGGGGGAGGTCGCGGGGTTGACCCCGACCTCCACCCTTCCGCTTGTAACAAATTTTGCTGCATGTAAAATATAAATCCAAACTTTGATTTATGTTGAAAATTCGACCTTAGAACAATGAAATTCAGACTTTGACCACAGTTGTAATTTGGACCTTGGAAGGGGGCACGTGGTGGCCTCCGGGCTAGCCACATGTCCTCATGCCATTGGTTCCTCCGACATCCAATCAAATTGAAACAAGTCACCCACTTCACAACCATCCACATATTGACACTTGGAATAGTTTCATTAGGCGAAATGGAGTAATATTCCCGGAATATCCTTTTATGTTGACTAGGCTGCCATGTCACTAGTCTGTCCTTTTCTACAATTTTTTTAGCTATTTAGGAAATTGAACATCAGGCTATAACCTTCACATACGGAGTCGGTTTTGATTAAAAAAATTGCGATATATTTCTCGTGACGATATCTTCATTGTCATTCAGGTTCCAATTGATTCTGAGAATTTCAATTTTTGAGCTTATCACTGAGCACCTGATCAGGTGGCCACTCGCCTATTCCACCTAGACAATTTCATCAGTTTTCTTATTTACTATTTTTTGTAGTTTTTTGGGTCTTGAGCTTCTGAAACCATTTTGAGGCCTCAAATGACATTACTTGGACATGAAAGTTCTAGTGATTTCTTAGAAATTGCGTCATTAGCTGTAGTCCTCGGATATATCTTTCCAATGAGGTATCATACGCTGAAAAATGAGATAATATGACCAAGTTTTGACCCCAAGAAGTTGGTTGCCCAACTAACCCCAACGGGGCCCATAAACTCTTGGTGTTACATCTTCTCGGGTTAGGGTTTTGGTTTTTTAGGGTTTTCTCTTATTGTTTAATAATAAAAAGGCCCTTGAGCCTCATTGTAACACAGTTTAGAGGCGTGTAGCCGCCACATCTCTTCTCAGATATAAGCTACCAACGCCCTAGCTAGTTTATTTTCCATTATGTCTGTAAGCAGTTTTCAACATTTATATTAATGAAATTAATTTTTATTTCTACTGCATCTCTGTGTTTATGTTTATTTATATGTTTCATTGCGTTCTTGCATAAATCCGGATCAGTGGTATTAGAGTGGTCTTCTCTTTCTCGATTTTTATTTGCATGTCCCCAACGAGGTCAGGATATTATGAGGAGTTAGGGCTTGATCTGGTTGAACCTTTGCAAGATCAGCCTCGAAAACCACGACGATCACCCATGGGGGAAGAAAAGAAAGACAAGGGAGCAGGATGATGGATAAATTTGCACAGATCCTTCAACGGATGCCCACCGATGTCGCATCTGCATCTAGCAACCACTCTGGAGGCACCATCCCTTTCAAGGTACAATTCAACTTCGACATTCTTGTATTTGAGGGTCAAATAGATGCAAATGTCGTAGATAGATGGTTGAATTTTCTCGAAGGGTATTTCTCGGTCCATGATTTCTCCAACCGAGAAAATACTACTTTTGCACTCCTCAAAGCCGCCCCCCATGTCAAATACTGGTGGGAAACCTACTGTAAGAAAAAATACAAGAGGGAACCCTCTCTGTTCTTGGTTGCACCCACTTTGAATTCGTTCTGAGATGGAATCAAGGAAAAATATTACCTTGTGGGGAGCTATGAGGACAAGTACATCCGATGGACCTCGATGCGGCAACAAAGGGATCAAGATGTGCACGAGTTGATGAATTTGTTCCATACCTTGTGCACAAATTTGGGTATTAGAGATTCAGAGAAACATTTGGTGCTCAAGTACTGCAGTTGTTTCAACAGATACATTTAGGAGGAAATAGAGTTCCTCGACATTACCTCTCTTGGCACGACGTATCAATATGTTGCCAAGATCAAGCAAAAATTTAAGCAGAAGAAGCGAGATTTTGGATCCATGAATCCGAAGTCAGGGAAAGGTGCCCCCAAACTATAGAACAAGGGGAAAATCCAAAGCTGGGTGACTCAGAACAACACCACAAAGCCAAAGAATGACACGAGGAAGTGGTGTGAATTTCATAATAGCTTCACTCACAACACAAGCGAGTGTCAGGAAAAACAGTCCTTGGTGGCCAAATTGAAGGCATCTGAATCAAATGCATGTTTTGATTCTGAGTCAGAACCAAACAAGGGGAATGAAAAAGGGAAGCAGATCATTGATGCAGAACCCAGTGCCATCGTTTCCACCACCAAGCTCTAGAGAGGGGAGCCTGAGTATCCAGAGGAGGGGGAGCGCCTCTTCCATTCCCAGATGTGGGTGAAGGGTTCTCCACTGTAATTCCTTGTCAATAGCGGAAGCCAAAAGAACCTCATTTCAACAAAGGTCATGAAGCGGCTCAGCCTACCGACCACTACACACTCGCAGTCGTATACCATCGGCTAGCTTCACCAAGGAAGATATATCTGCATCCACCAGAAGTACCACCTTTCATACAACATCAAGCCCTTCGCATATGAGGTACTCTGTGATGTTTCTTCTCTTGACGTGTCTGATGTATTATTAGGCCAACCATACTTGTGGAAGCGACATGTTGTGTATGGGTCTAGGCCTTGTTCTATTATTATTACTTTGGGAAATAAGTTGTACAGGATACTGGAGGTAGTACTGCCTTCCACCATCTCTTTGAGTACTGCAAAGTAATGCAGTAAGATTATTTAAAAAAATAGGAAAATTGTTTTCATTATGATTCACCCACAGGGCAAGAAGAAGATTGTGGTTTCAGCCTCCAAAGAAGGCTCCCCTGCGCGATAGCAATAGATGGAAAAAGACATGGAGGAATGCAAGGAAATTTTATCCTCACCCACAGAGGTTCCTCTACACTATCAGGTCAAGCACTCCATTGATCTAACCCCAGGATTGTCACTGCCTGATGTTTCCATACCTCATGTGACCACACAGACATAATCCACACATGTACTATCTGAGACTGGTAAAGAAACTATATTTATTGAACACATCCAGCACGTCCACTAGTAGGTCCACTACATCTTAGAGAAATTCAATACCAAGTACAAGAAACAACATGATCGACATCGGGTGCCACACAAGTACCAGGTGGGCGACAAATTTTGGCTACATTTGCAAAAGAAGCATATCATTGGGCCCCATTGCAAGCTTCTCCCGCTCTGATATAGGACATACACCATCACCAAGGATGTAGGGTATAATTCCTTCAAGCTCAGTATTCCACCATTTCTTGGTTTGCACACAGTGTTCAATGTGGACCGCCTTCGGCCCTACTTTCCACCTCTACTGGACACATCCAACATGGAAAAACAACTCACACCAACAGAGTTAAACCCAAACTGCATGGAACAAGCCACATTTGAGCGGATCATGGACACACAGATCAAGAACACCTAATAGCAGAGGATGCAACTATATCGAGTTGTTAAAGCAAGGCAACTCCTTCACCAGGGAAAGTGATTCACCAGGGACTAGGTTCAACAAAAATTTCCCCACCTCATGGAGGCTCTACATGCAATGGGGAACATTGCTTCCTAAGGGGGGAGGAAAGATCCAGGTGCATATTGGTGGCCACCCGCCTATTCCACCTAGTCAGTTTCATCCATGTTATTATTTACTATTTTTAGCATTTTTTCGGGTCCTGAACTTTCTGAGCCATTTTGAGGCCCCAAATGACGTTTTTTGGGCATGAAAGGTCCAGCAATTTCATGGAAATTACATCAATAGTTTTAGTCCTCAAAGAGATATTTCCAATGAGGTATCATACGCAGAAAAAAGAGATAATATGACCAACTTATGACCCCGGGAGGTTATTTGCCCAAATAACCCCAACGGGGCCAATAAACTCTTGGTGTTACATCTCCTCACTTTAGGGTTTTGATTTTTTAGGGTTTTCTCTTATTTTTCAATAATAAAAAGGCTGTTGAGCCTCATTGTAACACAGTTTAAATGCATGTAGCCGCCACATCTCTTCTCAGAGATAAGCTACCAGTGCCCTAGCTAGTTTATTTTCCATTCTATCTATAAGCATTTTTCAGCATTTATATTAATGAAATGAAGTTTTATTTCTACTGCATCTTTGTGTTTATGTGTATTTATGTATTTCATTGTGTTCCTGCATAAATCCGGATTAGATATACCAAAGAGAATAACACGACTTCATAATATAAGACATGCCTTTGATATTTTGACAAACCTTTTTTATTCCAATGATTTTCTAGTTGAAAGGCTTCTTTCTTAATCCTTGAGGCCTTCTTCCATGATTCTTGAGCATTTAGCATGTTAATTCCTAGACAAGGAAATAGACGTAGAAATTTGATTAGTATTTAATATAATCAAAAATTTAAATAATTATATGAAAACAAATTGAGAGGGAATGAGATACTTATCTTTAGGAGTTGTTGTGGGCTCCCTCCAAATATTTGAGGGATACCTAAAAAACTTATAAAACAATAAAATTTCTTTCCAAAAATATAATCCTATAACTAAATATAAAAATACAAATGAAATATCTGAAGTTAGGAATAAGGGGCTTAGTAATGTAATTCCCTTATGTCATTCTCTTCGGGCTTCGCTCTCTTTGGAGAGGATACGGCTTCAGCCACATTTTCTTGATTTCTATCTCTTTTCTTGCTTCTAGGATTGTCAAGACACTCACTTTTTATAGTGCCACATTTTGTGACAATGATAGCATTAAATATTGGACATATCAACCTTCTTCCTTGGCCCCTTCTTCTTTAAGTTTCCCTTGTGATGAGAAACATAAGAATTTGAGACTTCTTCATTGTTGGCTACCGTTGAGATTCTTAACTCTTCTTGACTGTAGGTTGTCCATAGTTCCTCAAAAGTGGGAGTTTCTTTCCAACTGTTGAGACTCGAAGAAAATTCACTCCAAGTAGGTGGTAGCCCTAGTATGGCAATGATCACATGTATTTTATCTATCACCATTTCATAAATGGCAAGAAGCCATCTCTTATTATTGCTATCTTCACAAATAAAGTGGCTACAATATCCTCCTTGGTCATCTTAGTAGTCATTAGTTTATTTTTCAATCTTGCCACTTTTCCAATATTCTTGATAGTAAATAGTTTTTACAAGGCTTCATACATTTCCTAGGCATGATCCATGTTTGCTATGAAGGGGACAAGGTTGTCCTTTATGCCTTCAACCATCAAATTCATAGCCAATAATTCCAATTCTCTGAATTTTACCTTATATGCATCACTTGAGTCTTTTGTGGACTTATTCACTTTTACCTTTACCAAATCTAATACCTTGTTCTTTTCAAGGATGAGGTCAATCCTCTTTTTCCAAGATCTATAATTTGAAGCTCCTTCGAGATTGTTATCTCCCTTGATAGTGTTATACATCTTCCTTTAAGGTAGTGAAGACTTCTTTCCTTAAAGAGTTTCCTCTAATGAACTTCTTATGTCTCCTTGATCAAATCCTTGAGACTACCTTTTCCTTATTCCTTCACCAAAGCTTTGAAACCATGTTAAGGAACCAGAAAGGTAAAAATATTCTCTTATTCTTGATTATTTACTTGTGATATACTTTAGTTCTTATTATGTTCTTATTCTCTTCTTTATTCTTAGTTCATCAAACAAATATCAAAGTAAAATCACATAGATCAAGGATGCCAGATGTAGGGAAAAAGCCAAGAAAAACCCCACTCTAGGGGAAAACCCAGTCAGTAATTCTTCCTTCAATAGTAATCTTGAGACTCTAGACCTTGACTTCATACTTCCACCACACCAAGTCAACCTTCCTTTTGATCTTTCCTCAATCTGGTAGTATCAGCATCAACAACAACACTATGTAGTAGTTTCTTCGACCTTGGAACTTCAACCTTGCTTCTAGAACTTAGATCTCGTAGGAAAGATTTCGATCTTGCTTCTAGGAGTTCGATTTTGACCCAATATAACTTCTCGAGGAAACAACATCCAACAAAAAAAATTGCGACCTATTATTATCTTGGAAACAACAACTGGCAGCAATTGAATCAACAAATAAAGTAACAAAATAATGAGAGACTTCGATCTTCCAAACTATAACATGTGTGAGAGAGAGAGTAACAACAAAATTTTGATTTTCTTCCAATATTTTAGCTTTTCCAAAACCACACTCCAATTGACCCCTTCCTTGACTTCACACTTTTTCCCTGATGCAACAATATATAACGAATTTTTGTGTGAGAGTGAGTTGTGCCCAAATGAATTCTATCTCCTTGTATTTATAGGCTTTTGATGAGTCCGAATTACTGGACTTGGGCCCAACTTGATCACTTGAAGGCTGACTTGATGTGCATGCTCCATAAATCATATTTTGCTCAATACTTGGCCTAATTACATGATTGAAAAGCCTAATATGGGTCAATATAAATCTGTAATGACTCTATAAAATTAGAATAAATCCTAAAAGTCCACAATGGGGACTTTGAACTAAAATTATATGACCCAAGCATGAAACCCATGCTTTAATAAGTCATTTAATAATAATATAAAATTAATTTCTTTATTCTTTTGACAAGTACAATAAATATTGAATCAAATATAATTTATGAAGACCGAACCTAGTTACAATCTTCAATAGACAAGGGCCACAAAGAAGAATTTCTTTTAGCTACCATTATTATCTATGATGAGCTTAGTACTATGATCTTTAATCTATAAATTATGAGTAAAGAGCTTGGGGTGGGTGGGATATGTAAGGTGTGTCATTATGTCGAGGTTTGGAATAGGTTAATTAGAGTTTTCCACATTGATGGTAACATTTGGAGTGGTAAGTGTCTGTTAGGATTAGAGAAAAAGGTCTTGGTAAGAAAGGGAACTGAAAAGCATGGCACATTGTTGAATTGTGAGAAGATTACTTATGGAATGTGAAATTAATGAGTAAGGGGTGGGGAGGTGGTAACCATGGGAGAAGGCACAACTATGAGAGAGGTTGGTTATGGAGAGGGGAATCAAGATGGAGAAAGAAATCACAATGATAATTTTCCTAACTTCTTTTCAACAACCATAGCATGTTGAAAAGGTAATGAAAGAGAAAATATATGTGGCAATACAACTTCATGATGGAGAGTAGGAAGTAATCCACAATTAAATTTAAATATCAATATCTAATCTATATCATAAGTAAAGAGATACACCTAAATTTTATATTTCAAGTTACTATTGAAATATCTTAGTGGACAACTAAGAAAGTAGAAGCCAATGCACTCGAATTCCCTCTACATTGCCTATGTGATATATATGCTCCAAAATGTAGTATAAAAATGGTCCTGTGTACTAATGGAATAAGAGTGTGGATGAACCCTCTATTTATTGAGTTATATGCAAAATGAGCCTACATTGTCGCCCTTATGATTAACTTGATCTCAATATTAGGAAACCAATCCTTAAATATGGAAGGATATAAAGGTGAAATTTTTTCTTTATAATAGTGTGGTTTGATGTTATATATATGAAGAGAAGGATCATACCCAAGCCTTTTTAGTGCAATTTAGACAATGATTGAGACATTTTTCTTTTAAGCATTAGATCTTGTAGTTTCATAGGATTGTGGTATGACCAATTTATGGTCTTAGGCAATCTTGATAGTGGTTAAGACATTTTTTTTATTGAGCTTTAGGTCTTGTAGTTTCATATTCAAATCATGTATCACTTGAGTGTGCTCCTAAAGAAGTTGATTATGATGATGAATACATTTTTTCTATTACTGGAGAAATTTTTTCTTTTACAAAGAAGGCATCTTTGTGATTGGAGTTATTAGGAGGAGAGATGAAATTCTTGTTGAGGACATGAAATAAATCGATGAGTGTATTTTGAAAGAATAAATGAGAGGGATATTTTTTCCTTTCTAAGTACCTCCATTATCCCAAGAAGAAATAAGTAGACAAATAGTGAAAAAAGATCATTGTCAAAAAACTTGAGAGTTAACATAGAACAACTGGGATCTCTTTATATGGCCAATGGAGATGGCTCTAATGGTTAAACATAAGAAATAACACAAAACTAAATACTTAAAAACTATTTTAATGCATAACAACATTTTTTTATAAACTACTTATGAGGAAAAAAAAATCTTTTATAAACAAATACAAAATAGAGAGACTAACTTTGACTATGTCAACCCCTTTATTTTAATAATAAAACTTAAATATCTTATAAATACAATATTATAGTGTAACACTACTATCACCCATCATCTCCCTCTCTTAAAATCCATATCCTATTTAAAACCACTTCTCATTCACAAAGCCTACTAAGTAAAGAAACCCTATATGGTTTTGAAACAGACTATGCTCCAATAAATTTCCTAATTAAAACTCAATATTTAAATTAAAACACTCTTTACTGTGATCTTATATATTTATTTCCTAAGCCGTTTTTCTTTGAAAACAATTCTCTCAGCTGCTACTCACTCCCTTAGCTGCCAGTGTTTTTCTGTTAGATAAAATGTTAGACTATTGAAATCTTTTCCACCTTTAAATCACATTGCTTTACCTGTCAACTGAATCTTGATTTGTTCAACCATTTAATTTGTTAATCTTTATTATAACTCATAAACATATTTCGCCTGCTTCCTCGGTTAAAAAATCATTCCATCCCGGTTAAAATTATTCAACTACCCTAGTCTCTAAGATTTTAATGAAAGGATCTCTGTTTTTTGAGGTCATTCTTCTCTTCATCAACACACAGCTTCCATTGGTACAACCCTTAACTGCTTACAATAATTGAAATTATATTATTTTCTACACTTCGTCTTGATTTATCAGAGAACGTGAAGTGGCCTTATCATGGAATGCTGCAGTGAACTGATTGCCATTAATCATGCAATTCCTTAATAAAGATCAGTGCAAAGAAGGCCAATTTTTGATGTGCCGAGACCCTCATGGATAAGACTTGCCTTCAGATACAAAGACAAATTAATGGTGTTATACCTTTCACCCCCTGTGATGTAGGTGATTTTATTAACCCACCTATTAACTCATTTTGTACTATGTCGAAAACCATTGAAATATATATTAAACATTGTTTCGTTTCCCTTGTTTATTTCATCGATCCATAGTTCACTGTTGATATAGTTTTATCTTTTGGGCAGATGACATTACAGGATGCGGTGCTACTTTGGGGAGTAGGAAGGATTATGATCCGCTTTGTAGCCCTGTTCAAAGCTGTGCGGAGTGCCCAGTCAACAAAGCAGGTTTCTATCATTGCCAAGACGGGAACCTTTGCTGCTACGACCCTGGCTAAACTGATGCAATTATCCTTAATAATTGAATAAATGTCTAGCTACACTGATGCAACTATCCTTAATAATTAAATAAATGCGGTTCCACTTACACACACAGGCTTTCAGTTGATATAGTATAGGATTTACGTTGATGTGATCCGTGTAAGAGGAAACGTGGAACAATGACTCTTTTTTCATCCTTCGGATGGTCATCTTTGTTATATTTTTCAATATTTGCATGAAGTTTAACATACAACACTATCACTATTCTATTTTTAATAAATAGATGTGTCAAAGTTAAATCACATCTATAATTTGTAAAGGAAAATTAAACAAATGTTATTGCATTGATTGTAAGGGAATATCAAGTACACATTTTATTGAAAATTGTTGTAAGTTTCTAGTTTGTTTGTGGTATTGTAGAATGCAAAGTGTAAGTTGGTAAAAGTTGGGAGTTGTTATTTGTAAAATGAAATATGCAATGTGTAGGATTTTACATTATCTTTCTGAAATCTATGAGTTGTTATGAGTGAAATTTATGAGTTGTTATTGGGAGAATGAAATAATATGGCATAGGGTTTGTTTGGTAAATAACAAAATAGGTTTTCAATCTTTACAAAAGTTTGTACATTTTTTATAAAGAATTTATATATTTTTTTATATGTTATTTATATTATTTATATGTTAAGTTTCTTTCATAAAGCAAGTTATAAGTTTGATCAACTTTAACATTATTTTATTAAATAAATAAAAATAACGAGGACATTGTCAATATAAAATGGATTGTTCTTGTATTATATATATATATATATATATATATAATAATAATAATGGTGTTCTAATCAATTATAGTGAAGTATTGCATTGAAAAGACATAAAAAGAAAGTAAAATGGTGTGGATATATTTTTATGTTGTTTTTCAAGCAATGTTTTTATAGTTATTTTCATCTATAAAGATTAACTTTGGTTTATTTAACTTTATGAGAAATGATAACAAATTATTTCTTTTGTTTTAGCAATTTGTTTCTATGCTCATAAATATTGGAGACAATTTTTCCTTAATCTTTGTACTTTTGATGAGTATCCTTAATGGAATCAATATTATTTGAAATGTGTACCTTATTTATTCGCAATGTTTTAGCAATTTTGTGCTAGCCTCCGTGTTAACTAAATTTTGAAGCAATCTTTAAAAACCTTTAATTTTTCATGTTAATTTTATTTTGATTTTACATAAGGTTCATAGTCACAACTATACCCTCAATGGAGGAAATACCAACTTCTATGAAGGGGATGAAATATGGCATAATTCTTTTGATAAGACTCAAGTTATAAATAGTTCTCATTTTTTCAATTCCCTACCACCTAAATTAGAAATTATGCTCTCAGAAAAAATACATATAATATGGTTGTGACCAAATTAACTTAGAAACATTTGATGGGTGGAGAATAATTTGGGAGGGAAAATGAGCTTGAGCTATAATTGATGGAAATTTGGCAATGTCCCTAAATAGTGAATTAAGGTTGCTATGTCAGCTAAAAGAATTATTTAATAAATCCTCAACAAAATATCCACTTCTCTCCTATAAAACAATGTAAAGTTGTTATCTCAGTGACTAGCTTTCATCCAATGGAAAAAATTTGAATATAAACCTCTTCGGACACAAACCAGTCCAAATCCCCAAAAGAAGTTAAGCAAGGACAACCAATGGAAAATCCAGTAGGCAATATATGTTGTAAAGGTTATAGAATCTGTAAATTCGGCATAATGTAAGTGATTTCTCTTTATCTTCTAGCTTTGAACGACATTAATTTAAGCCTTACGAGGTTTCTTTTGCAACATCCGGAACAATTGCTAGTATAACTTTATATTGAAAATATATATATTTTTTTAATGAATTATGCTTGATTTCAAGATCCATTGAACTTCTCCAAAGCCACAACACTATTCTATTAAAAATTTCCATCCCCGTTTCTTATTAAATCCGTTGCTCCATTTCAAATAATTTTTTTTTTCTTAAATGAGGTAAGTTATAACATATCGAATTATTTCGTTCTCAATTCATCTTAGTAAAAAATTTAACATTTTATTTTAGGGTATAATTTATTATAATTTTAATATTATTTTAAAATTTAAATAAAAACTCTTATCGAGTGTGATACGGCTGAGGATCCCCATGAGGATCATAATAGAAGCAATTAAGGAGGAGCTTGTCGAACAATAGTCCGGTCAGGCCAACGACAGGTCGAACGAGAGGTATGACAGAGTTGGTCGCGTGCAAGCTGGAAGGATGAATGTCGGAGTGTGCCATCATCAAGGAAATTGGAATTTCGTCCCGAGTATGAGACGGTTGGAGGTAACAAACTTTTTTTTGGTTTAGCCAGTGCAAAATTCTGTGGGTGGTGTGTTGCTGGCAGGTAGCAAACATGAGCGTTGGGCAGAAGCAATCCAGAGGCAGACGCAGTTCAGAAATTCTGGGGTATGTGATACTCTCCTTCTCCTTTTCCTGTCACAGGATGATGGATATTGTAGGTAATTTGGTCGTTTCCACATTTTATTGAAATAATCCGTCGGTGATACCAACTCTCCTGTTTTCATGGCGTCTTGGGGGGTTTCTCTTTGTAGTAATTGGGTTGACAGAGTTGATTTCAATTCTCTTTGTCATCATGCTACAAAAAATGGGAGCCTTAGGCTTGGGTTGGGAGGGTTCCTCCTGTAGCTACCTTGATTTTGCAGGGTTTGACACCCATACCGAGGGATGGTGGATAGGTTCTGACCTACATGTTAGTTCTGTGGACAATATTGTGTTTATTACCTGCAGTCATCGGCCCTCTCTGGTGAATGGTAATATTATGGAGATATGTCTGAGATTTCTGATAAAACCAGGCTTCGAACCTTACCTTTGATTATGGTTCGAAAGCAACACTGTCGTGTGGGAACGAAGTACCTATTTCACAAGTTACGAAAAACTGATGTTTCTTCGCATTTGTGTCTAGTCTTGACCCTTGTCGCAAAGGAAGGTCTCAGGCATGGAGTCCGGTCCTATTTAAGGTGGAAGACTATTTGTTTTATTTGGGAACGTCGAATCCTTACAATCCCCCAGTTGCTAATGGCACGTGCAAAGGAAATCAAGGAAGAAGTCAGGCCGAATGCCGCCGAAAAACATGGAAGTGTGGAGCTCGGAAAGAGAAGGGTGAGCCCTCCTCCTAGCCCCAAGAAGATCCAACAAAAAAACTCAAGCCAAACATAACAAAGATTTAGCACATGCCTATGGGAAGGAGATCCCAAAACAAGTAAGAATTATCATTGTGGGGTGGGAAGAGGCCCTCACTCGCCAAGTGGAGGAAGAAGAAACATATTTCCTAATTAAACTTGTAGTTCTTGTTCCTGGAAATACAAGAGGAAGAGTCTCCCAATACAAGAAAACCATCCATATATATTGGATTATGAAAAATACGGTGGCCAAATCCATAATACATACTTCATATTTCATGTAGATCGACCCTTCCTTCCAGGAATTCCAAAAATATTTTCAGCTACTGCAGTATCAGGTTCAACAACATAATTCCAACTTGGAAAGAATTGAGCAGCTTCTCTGTAGGCCTCAGCACTCTAAAATTCTCAGGTCCAGTGCTAAAGACCCGACGCCTATTGAGTCCTCTGAGGACTAGTTTCTTTTTGTTTATGTCTATTAACAATTTCGTTTTTGTTTAATTTTGATGATGACCATAGCGATAGGAAGGTTTAGACTTAGAAATATAAATTTATTATGGTATTTGGACAGTAAGGCTTATCTATCCGAATTTGAAAAACTCAAAACATTTCGTTTTTGGTTGGCTTATAATGCCTTCCGATAGGCAACAACCCTAGTTTCCCAGTGGGTAGGTTGAGGCCACAAAAGCTATATCTTGTTTTAACCTGCTCTTTTGTTGAATGAATGAAAATTCCTAGTCAGCTTACAAATGAAAAAATTCAAATAAAAAAAATATGAAATTTACCCTAGGTGAAGCATCCCAATTGGGGATGGCCATGTGATCGAAGATTTTGGTCTCCCAAGGTTACAGGTTAAAGTCTTCTCTGGGTATATAAATATTGTATCAGCCTACCAAAAAAGAAAACCGGAAATATCACCTTTAATTGTACATGAATATTAACTATATATTATTGACAAAAATAAAAATAAATTTGATATTAGAATATTGAAAATAAAATCAACTATGTATAAAGCTAAATTAAATTTACAATGAAAAAAAATAGCAATGAAAAATATCTTTAAAATAAATAAATATTTATGTATTTTTCTTCAATTTTCTAAAAAAATCTTACTGAAACACTATATATAACATGGTATATCATTTACATGTTGAAATAAATAAACAAAAATCAAATGATTTTTTTAAAATTACATCATCTATAAATATGTATTGATTTTCTCCCCAATTAGGGTGTTGGAGGTGAGATGAGTGGAGGCAGGGGTGGCGAGCCTGTTATCTCGTTGCCTCCCACAACATTTAAGAGGGGGGTTGGTGTGGCCAACCCTTCCCATTCAACACACATGTGAACTACATACATGAATCCTCATCCCTATGTTGATCTTTAAAATGCTCAACCATTTTGCAAGGAGAGACATTTCTCTCTGACTTTTTTCGTATACCGAAGGTTTTCCCCCACCATAAGTGGGACAATTCCCATGGGAATTTGATAGAGTAATATTTATGCCTGGTGGAGAATATGTAGAGATATAGCTTAGTCAGTGGGATTTCTATCAAGCTCAGACATTGGCATTCAATATTAGAAACAAATCTA
The DNA here is from genome assembly GCA_034641835.2 of Pinus albicaulis. Lineage (NCBI taxonomy): Eukaryota > Viridiplantae > Streptophyta > Pinopsida > Pinales > Pinaceae > Pinus > Pinus albicaulis. The sequence goes on along the minus strand of CM076579.1, from coordinate 516,236,874 downwards.
CTTGCACTTACATGTAAGGCAACCTGAATTCTTGGTTTAAAGGACCTAGAAGGTGGCATTGGCATCTGAGCAATGGCTAGGAGATAGGATTTAGGCATGCAAGGGTTGAAAATATCGGGACACAGACGACAACATTAGTGTTGGATGTTGTAGGATCTGGTGGCATTAACCTTTCTCTAGCACACACGATCTCATTGGTTCAAGTTCAAAGGACTCATCAATTTAGGGTATGATTATACTCTTCTGGTTCAATAATTACATTATCTGGTTTTGATTCTAGTTGTTGGAAATTTGTTTCCTTTGTTTTGAGCTCAATTGGGTTGGGTAGTAGCCTATATTATGGTGTCTCTTGGCGAGTAGTAGACCCTGCCAAGAGCCTTTCATCTTCCATTCCTTTTCATACATTCTCCTTTGCTTTTCGGCCCTGTTTTCCTTGGAATTCTTGTAACCTCTTTTTGGATTTCTTAGTCTCAATCATTTGAGTCCCTAAGTGTTGTGGGTATGCCATCTTGTCGGATACATCTCTTTTGGTGCAATATGCCCTAGCAACGAATGCAAAACTATTAGGGAGTTTGGGATAGAGACCCTTAAGGCAAGTCGCATGCCCAAGCTCAAGCCCAGGATGTTGCAACCATCTTCCATTCTGCCACCCACTTGAAATTTGTAAGGAAATTCGTCAACTTGAAGCCCTAACCACCAACGAACATCAATTTTATTTGATTTATAAATCCAAGCGGACTCTAACCAATTGGGTTCCTAACCATATCCATACTAGAGGAAGAAAGAGCTAGCACCTAAATTCCATCACCTTCCATTGGTAGATGAAATCACTTATGGGCAGGGTCTTGAAGGAGAAGCATGAAGACCGCAATGATATAATCTCATCTTTGAACAAAATCAAGCAGGTGCAACATTATCAATGTTGTTGTCTTGCTAGTTTGGTTTCCCGACAAGCTCACCTTGAAAGTCATCTTTAGTGTGACCTAAAACCTCCCGCTCTAGTGAGTACAAGCGCTCAAGACCCAACCCCAATTACTTCCTCGGATTCTTGATGTTATCTTATGCTTCCTAGTAGGTGTTTTCTTTCTTTATGTAGTCCAATATAAGTAGTTGTTAGTAGTTTATTAGTATTATATGTTTATTTTTTTCATTATTTGAACTCTAGCTAATGATCAACAAATATGATTTTCCTAAAGGCAGATTAAGACCAAACATGGCTATTTGTAAAAAGAATACTAATTTCAGATATAAGTTCATGGTATTTTCAAGAGTATGAATAAATCCTCAAGATATAACAACACATGTTTACTAGTAAGTTTTATAGTTCAATTTCCATAAATAACATGTTTAATTATTAATGAATATATAAACTAAAATAACTTTAAATATAATTTGATTAAATTCAATCGCTAAAATATATTATTTTTTTAGTCACAAATTCAAAACAATAACTTATATATATATATATATATATATATATTAAGCTTACTAGAACTACATCTTCATCATCTCCAATATATCATCTCTATCAAGTAGGACTCATATCAAAGAATGCTTTAACAAAACACTGGCCTATCCAAAACCATAAAGACAAATAATTTTATTTTAAATTAAAAAATAAAAATAAAAATATATATTATCATAAAATTATAATTTTGTTATTATTTTAATAATTTTTTTGAAAGAGTTTACTTAACTCTCTATAAAATAATTTAAAGTTAAACCAAACCTCTACCTTGTTACTCTTTTAAGTATGCATTGGTGAACATAGTTTAAATGTTTTTATTTTTTATTTTTTTGGGTGTATTTTCTAATTTGGTGAACATAGTTTAAATGTTTTTATTTTTTATTTTTTATTTTATTTATTTATTTATTTATTTATTTTGTGTATTTTCTAATTAATTGGGTTAGAAATCAAGTTAAAAATAATATAAAGTTTTCATTTAATCTATAAAATTTACATAATTTAAATGTGTGATATTAAATATATTTATACATTCGACATTATTTTTTAAATAAAAAATAATCCATATAAATCTATTTACCTTTTTACAAACATAGGTAAATTGGATTAAAGCTTTTTCATATCTAAGTTAAAAGTATTAAAAAATATTCCTCAATATTTAGGTCGATAGGCCTTCTCTTTTGAATCAACTTTTTTTTTTCGTCAACCAATTTATTTTGGTAATGACACATGTCACTAGTGAGACATGTGTGCAAAAAAAGTAGTAAGTTCACATATTTCCCTAAATTTTTAGGAATTTTTCCTTGATAACTGATTCTTTTGGCAATAGAATTAAGGATCTTTCAAAAAAGATTATTTTCCTCTATAGAAAGTAGCCCTAAACTTCTAAGTTGCCCAATTTGAGCTGGGAGGTTTCCATATAAATGGTTACCTCCGATATCAAACCTCTCCAACTTTTGAAGCATTTTAAGTGATGGTGAGATTGGCCCTGTTTTAAAAAAATTGTGACTCAAACTTTCTTGCACGTAGCCGGATAATTTTTTGAAGAAGTGCTTGAAGTGCGATGTCTTTTTCCTGTAAATAATTTGTATGGTGCTTAATATTTATCACAAAACCAATCCTGCAATTTCAAATTTATCTTCCCTGTAAATTGAATATAAAACCATGGTTATTTGTTTTTCACACAGATCATTTTTTTTTATGCAAATTCTTATATGTCATTTTATTTATTTAATTTAACTTGAACATTCAACATTTAAAGTTTGGAGACTGTTTTTGGCTACTCTGTTTCAGTAGCAAAAAACAAAAAATGATATGCAACACAACGTTTAATTCTTCTTGTATATTGCCATTGAATCACTTTATTTTTATGGAATGTAAAAGATATAAACTTAGTCATCCAATAATTTGTACAATGCTTAATATTTATCACAAAACCAATCCTGCAATTTCAAATTTATCTTCCCTGTAAATTGAATATAAAACCATGGTTATTTGTTTTTTACACAGATCATTTTTTTTTTTAATGCAAATTCTTATATGTCATTTTATTTATTTAATTTAAGTTGAACATTCAACATTTAAAGTCTGGAGACTTCCCTCATGAATAAAGAGAAAGTACCACAAATTCTATCTTTTTTCCTCCTCTTTTTATTGTTGAATCAAATAAAACTCAGCAAGAAACAACATTAGTAATAATAAATAGTAAGTGGCTATTTGATATGCCAAGGTTTCACAATAAACATTGACTTCAGTGGCCAACCTGGAGGAGCCATTATAAAAGGTGTCCAACATTTTTAACTTTTACAAAGAACTCGAGTGTCTTGTATGAGATCCACTATTTCGTCCTCCCACGAAAATATGAAGAAGCATTATTTCATTGGAATAATAGATTTTGGTAATTTGGTCAAATTCGATAAGTTTGCTGCATGGATTTGTTTGCTCGAGCACTTCTTAACATACAAATGATTTATGTGGATTCACCGTGGTCATTAGTATCACGCACCATGACACTTGGATGAAGTGTTAGAGATGGTTGGACCTGGGTTAAGGTTTAATTTTTAGATATGTTTTTATTTTTATAAATTGTTATTGTAAATAGATATGTTTCTATTTTTATAAATTGCTATTTTAAATAAATAAATAAATTTAGAATATCTGTTTATTTGTGAGATTTTTGGACAAATAATTTTTGGAAATTTACGTTTTGAAGAAAAACTATAGAGATTTTTGGCCAAAAGAGTTTTGGAAATTTTTGAGATTATTAGTAACAACCTGTCATAGTATTTAGATTCTCTAATTAAAAAAGAAAAAGAAAAAATATCTATAATTTATATTAATTTTTTAACGTAATAATATACTTATAAGTAAACTAAACATAAAATAGTTAAAAATATTATTAATAAAAATGTCATACTTCTAAACCTTATATTAAATAATGAAATCATTATTAGAAATTTTGACTTAATATCTTCAACAATAAAAAGAATATATTTCAAACAAATTATCTTTTTTTTTTATATTTCAAACTTTCAAACTTCAAAATAATACTCCTATCCACCTCTCTTTACACCTTGAAGCAACTGCTACACAAGTATCAAACCATCAAACACCATCAATACTTCAAACAACCATCTGTCAAGTGTGTTTATAATGGTGGTTATTTTGTGTTCCACTTTCCATCCCCTCCATAGAACCTGCCAGAAAGCCGGAATCCGCCTCCTGACAAAAGAGACCATCCGAATCTCTGCACCACTTTGAACATAAATGACGACAGATTTGATGACTTTTGCGCAAACGCGTTGGACTCTACACCGATTCCGACGAGAGAAAACGCGGTTTCCGAATTTGAAGGCCGATGGCGTAGGTTTCGGAAGGCCGATGGGGTGGGTTTAAGGTCCCGGGCTGTGGTCCAAAGGTTGTGTGTAGGTGTGGGATTCCCCAAAATTATGTATTTTTGAGAGTGGCTCTAAGCACAATTTCCAAATTGAAAAATAAAAAAATATAGTCTCGAAAAAGTTTAAAACATGTTAGAAACTGATATATATATATATATATATAAAAGATTGGCACTGTTTCTCGAGTTTCTCGAGAAAGCTCGGTAAGATGGTCATTTGATTGTCTTCCTAGACTGCTATTGACTCGGTACGTTTTCTAGTAGGCCTTCTTACCTTTACCTGCATGTTTCTTTATCTCTATAGATATAGGGATGTAGAGAGGAGCTCGGTTCTTTTGTGATGTTTTACTTCTGTTTTGCAATTGATTACATTAATAAATGGGTTTAAGAATGCAAAATTATATATGTATGTATACCTCATGTGTAGAGAACTAAGTTGTCGAGCTTTTCTTTTAATACTTTTCATTTTGTATAAAAGGTTGCCGTATTCAAGTATGGATGTTTTCCTTTAGTTTATTCATGGAAAAACATGTGCATTTTTAAGTAATAATAGACTTTTTTATTATATATCTCTATAAGAGAAACATGATAGGAGGGAATAATTATTATATTAGACTTTGGAAAAGGGAATAAGTGAATATGTAGTTGCATGTTATTATGTTTAAAAAAAAAAATGGATGTGCTTTTGCATGCATGATAATAGTATCTATTATGTTAGTTTTCCCTTGGAAAGGACATGCAATTATATGCATTATAATAATAGTAATAATTACTGAAAAGATTTGTGTAGTTACATGCACAAAGAAGAAGTTGAGGGGCGGCCTTTTTTTGAATAATTTTTTATCTAATTACATGCACGGAAAACAAATAAGTTTTTATCTAATTACATACACGGAAAACAAAGATAAGTTGCTAGTATATTTTAATAGAAAATGAATAGTTACAGTGGTGTGTTGGCCTTTTTTTAATAATTTTTTTATCTAATTACATGCACGGAAAACAAAGATAAGTCGCTAGTATATTTTAATAGAAAATGAATGGTTACAGTGGTGTGTTGGTGCGAGAAGCACAGAGAAGGATAATAGTAATGTGGTATTATTTTGACAATTTTGATAATTATTTGCTTATACATACACACTGTTGTTAGAAGAATCATGCTGTGATATTATATTTACATTTCATGAATGCACATGAATAGACGTTAAAAGATCACTTTTAAAGATTGATTATTGATTGATTAACTTTTTATCTAATCATGTTACCAAAACTTGTTGACGACAACAATGACAGGGAGGGATTGTGATTTGTGCAGAGGATAGATTATGTTTAACACCGTGGTAGATAAAGAACTAATGGTCCATGTAGATGAGTAGGATGGCTCACTGATTGAACAACCATGTCACAAAGATATAAAGAGTGGATATTTGTGGTAAATGATTTCATGAGGATTGTAATAGATTTCAGCTAGATATGTTGTATTTTAATGATATTTCATTGTAATATTTTATGATAATGGTTAAGGGATTGACTCTCTTATAATCCATTGAGTGAGGGGTGAACACTATCACATTAAACGTTTGTTGATTTTCACCCTATGGGGTGTTCAATGATGTGATTGATTATTGTGTCAGTTTGATGATGTTGATTCCTTACTTGATGTGATTTTCATATTGTCAAGTGTGTGATTAATTAATCTGGTTAAGAGAATCATGAAATGGATGCAAGGTTGCATCATACAATTTATGTTAATATACTACAACAATGGTTTTTAATGGTTATGCAACTTGCTATTTTTCTATGAAAGTTACGCTATGTATGAACATTCTATCTAATGGTTAATGGGGATATGGAATAGTGATTTGGATAATTATCCGTGGGTAATTTGTGTAAAAATTTTCGAACTCCCTACATTTTCATGTGAGGCAAATGGGGGTTGGGGGATGTTACAGTAAACATATGTTTTTTCTATTCATTAAATGATCTTCAAAGTATTTGAACCTACATTATTGAAAATATAAATCTATTTGCACAATAGAAATTGTTTTTTAATTTTCATTTGTTTCTAGTTTATACTCTTGGTTTTGTTAAGCTTAAAGCAAATTCATGGAAGATTTATTTTTAACTCTTAATTTTTTAATAAAAAACTAGTTTTTAAATTATTTCAATATATTTTAACAAACAAAAATTCAAACAAAATCACTTCATATCAACCATTTTTATGAATTAACCATATCTATAAACAACAAATTTATTTAGCATTGAAATCTCAAATCACCAAACAAAATGTTTGTTTATTTGTTAATTAAAACTTTTCATATTTAATTATCTTAAATCAAATTTCGAACCAAATAGTTTATGTTGCATGTTTAAAGTTTCTATGAATTTTAATTAACATAGGAAATAGATTATATTTTAATATTCAAAGAACCTCGAAAATCTATAAAACACATTATTTTAAAGATAATCAGAGTGTAACTCCAACACATGGGTAGAGTCTCCCCAAACGGAAAGCACTTTAATTAAGCCTAACCATCCATGTGAATAAAGAAATTGGTATCATTAAAGAAATTGGTATCATTAAAACCCCTGATACAATGATACCACACCTTATTAAAACCCCAAGTTCAATAATACCACACGCCATTAAAACTTCTAGTTCAACAACACCATTCATGGTTCTTTCCGTCCAACTCCTTTTACCAAATTTTTCTCTAAAATCTAAAACACCCTGAGTGAGCATTATCACTATCCTCCCATATATCTATTTCAAAAACGAGAAATAGGTGATTGGAAATATGCTAAAAGCCTCATCAACTTGCAATATCTTAAATGAATTATTTGTTTATGAGAGAAGGTAGTAAGATGAAAAAGAGGGCGACCCATGTAACAAAAAAACCTGAGATCCATTCATAGTTTCTCCAAAAAGAAAAATGAAAAACCAACTAAAGCAATGTTGTGTCCCTGAGAGAGGCTTAATAATGCCATTGTTATACATTTCATAATCTATTTTATCTATCAGTAAGATGCCTCGAGCCATAAATGTTATGCTAACCTTTAAGTGCTTAGAAATACCTCACAATACCAGATCTTTAGTAACCCTTTTTCGGAGAGTAATTGTTTGCTTCATTGTGGAATAAAATACAAATAATGCTTTAATTTTTTCTGGGACTTTTCCGAGGCTAGATATACTACTTCCTTTTTAACTTTTGGTTAAGAACGGATGCCTAGACATGCCCATTTTTAAAGAAGTTTCAGACCGTCAAATTCTGGGGATAAATTAAGAATATATATTTCATCAAGAGGAAATATTGACAAATACTTGGTGAAATTGCAAGGGATGGAAGAAGACAGCTTACTTGTTGTTGCTTGCAAACTCGTAAATCTTGTTGGAGTCAGAGAAAATGATGAGGGCGACTTCAACATCATAGAACATAAAGCTCAAACTATTTCTTTAGCATTCTGCTCTTGCATTTAGAGAAGGAAGTATGCCAACTACTAGGGTTTTGAATGTGTTTCATCTCCAACTTCTTTCCGATTTTGAGTAGTTTCCACAACAGAGAAATGTATATCTAACAGTTTAAGTAATTTCTCTTATCTTCACAGTCGGAACTAGATTTATGGTCTAATTTCATGGCACTTCTGCTTAGTTGCGGATTAGAGAATCTAGATATGAAATCTCATTGTACTCAAATATTGATGAGCCAACGACAACCCATATTGTACTCTTAATTGCAACGTCAACACCAACGTAAATCCTTTGACATTGCTGGTGAAGTGTAAAGCAAAGTTATGAGCCTTTGGAGTGTGACGAGTGACGTTTCTTGTAAATTTATGAGTTGAAAAACGAAAACTAGGCATTGAGGAAACCAGGGGTTCAGCCTCTAGGGATATGTGCCAATTTCTTCGACAACCCTTCACGGTGAATTTTGCTTTATTATTTAATTAAAAAAAAAAAATCAATATAAATCAAAATTAACATTTTTTTGTGGTTAACTTTCGCCTCACACCTCTAGGACGTGTTAGACCCCTCTTGAAGGGTTGTGACATGTTCAATTTTGAATCTTGATGTCGACATGAGTTTTTGGAGTCTCACGTGTGACGTTGCTTGTAAATTTATGAGTTGAGAAATGAGAACAAGGCATTGAGACAACCAGGGGTCCAACCCCTAGGGATAACTCCCAATCTATTCGACAACCCTTCACGATGAATTTTGCTTTATTATTAAAAAAAAAAAAAAAAAAAATCAAAATTAATATTTTTTGTGGTTAATTTTCGCCTCACACTTATAGGATGTGCTAGACCCCTCTTGAAGGGTTGTGACATGTTCAATTTTGAACCCTGGTGCCGACATGAGCCTTTGGAGTCTCATGAGTGACGTTGCTTGTAAATTTATGAGTTGGGAAATGAGAACAAGGCATTGAGGCAACCAGGGGTCCAACGCCTAGGGATATCTCCCAATTTAGTCGACAACCCTTCATGATGAATTTTTCTTTATTATTTAATTGAAAAAAAAAATCAATATAAATCAAAATTAACATTTTTTTGTGGTTAATTTTCGCATCACACTTCTAGGACGTGCTAGACCCCTCTTGAAGGGTTGTGACATGTTCAATTTTGAACCTTGTTGCCGACATCTCATCCAAATATGTTGACACGGGTGTAGGTGATGCACCAAGAAATGGGGACGTACTCTCACCACTTGTCCTACATTAACATGACAATATGTCAAAACCTAAAATATATACACATTAATGCACAATAATTGTAGGTTTTAACCCTGTAAAGAAATTATCTGCAAACGAACTCTTAAAACAAAAAATAAACAATAGCGAGAGCATAAAGCATAAAACAGATATACACATATATTTTCCCCTGGATTCCAAAACCGAGACTTCCAGCTTGATTTTTCATTATCTTCCTTTCAATGTTAAAATACATATATATACATGATGAAGCATTCATAAACCCTAATCCATTAACCTTGGATTCGAACACAGCTGTAGTTCCCTTGACTGGATCTATAAAATACCATGGATAGAAAACCATCAGGCCCAAAACCATGTGCTAAAACCATGCACAAAACCATAAGTAGGTCTGTCCACCTAATATACGGTCCAATTTTTTTTTCTTGGGGCGCTACCCTAGACCCTGTGCAGGGGGGATACCGCCCCCCTGCAAACCCCCCGACAGCCCTGCCCCCCACCCTGGTGACCCTACTGTTGTGCCCAACACTAGAGAAATGGGGGAATGTCTACCCCTCCTCTTACCTCGCTCGCTTCGTGCATGAAGATAGTCGTGGAAATAACATAACACACACCCAACAATAATGTAGAGTTAAGGAATCTAAAAATTTATCTCTAATAAAATATTGGTCTATATGGCTATTTCTTTTTCCTTTTTTTTTCACTATATTAAAATATTAAAACCAAATATATGAAGTGAACAAAGTTTGTACTTCTTGTTAAATACTCCAAAAGACTTGGAATATGAAAATATCCATTGAGGGTACTAATATTATATATTAAAAATGTATGATGAATGGTCATACAAATGAGGCCTGCTTATATACCCTAGGCAAGTGACTTTTCATGGAAGGTCATGTCCCATTTAGACATACCTCTTCATTAATAACTATTAGTTAATTAATCGTTATTTATGTTATTATATTCATAACATTTCCTTCCTCCTCAAAAAGATTTATCCTCAAAGCTTGTTGATGAAAGGCTTTAATCTCTTTTTCTACTATGAATGTCCTCTCGTCTCAGGACAATCATCCTTGTCGATACAAGTTGATATGATCCTGTAAGTGACAAACAAAATTGTCGCACTGAGAAGGAATCAGACCATCCTAAATTAATCTTTTGTTGAATTTTTTGATAACTTGAACCTTGTGATGAACTGTTATCACTCGACTGAGTTGTGTGCATTTCAGTATCCTTCGAAACATCATTTTGTTGTTTCTGTTCTAAATACATAGCTTGATTGATTTTTCTACTTTCGTGATTCGGATGTCGATAAGGAATCCTAGTGATTTGATTTTCCCTTATCTCGTTTATGTCGTCTCCTTGATTTATTTGAAGTACCTGATTTCCTATAGCCATGGATGTTGAATGGTTAATTTCCAGATCTTCACTTGAATCTTTTGTTGTTGGAACTGCAACTTCTGAGTACATATTTACTTCATCTAGCTTGTCCTCTTCTTTAATTGGGATATTGACTAGCTCAGGGTTTGGAGTTTTTCCTTCAAAATGGACTAAAGACTTCGATAATACTTCTTGAGTAAGCTTTTCTAACTTGACATTAAGTAGCTTCTTGTCACTTTTGAGATTATTTATTTGCGTAAGAAGGCTTTGATTATGATTACTTATACATAAAAGTTCTTCGTTTTCAGAATTGTTGCTCAGATACCAAATGAAGTGAACAAAGTTCGTACTTCTCATTAAATACTCTAAAAGACTTGGAATATGAAAATATCCATTGAGGATACTAATATTATATATTAAAAATATATGATGAATGATAATACAAATGAGGCATGCTTATATACCCTAGGCATGTGACTCTTCATGGAAGGTCATATCCCATCTATACATGCCTCTTCATTAATAACTATTAGCTAATTAATCATTATTTATATTATTTTATTCATAATAATATACATAGCTTATAAGAAAAACAATGAGGGATGTCCTATAAGAAATCATCCCCGACTACAACAAATAATTGCTTTGAATTTCTTGAACCATAAATTCCAAAATACGATTGTCCAAATATTATTCTAGATATACTATATACCCCATTTAAAAAAAAAAAAAAAAAAAAAAAAAAAAAATCTAATTCTTACACTTAGTAAATTCCATAGATGGCCCACACTAATTTTTACACTACATAAATTCTATAAACAACCCACACTGATTCTTATACTTAGTAAACATCATAGATGGTGCAAACTGATGCTCACACTTACTAAATGCCATCGATGGTTCGATGGTTAAGCCATCTATCCTTTTTAAATAAAATGCATGCATGTGAGCAACAATTGTCCCACACCAAACCAACGTGTGTATGCGCATTTCCATGTATACATTTTTTTCAGAGGAAAAAAACGCTGTTTATATTAAAATATAAGCAGTATTATGCGCTGTTTATGCGCATTTCCATGTATACATGTGCATTGTGCTTTAATGCTCATCCTATCAACCTTCCTCAATATGACCCAATTACAATTTAGACACTTGCATTTTGATGGTCGAGATGACAACTTTGACTGAACATTTTGAGCCTGATGGTTGAGCCATCTATCCTTCTTAATGAAAATGCATGCATGGGGGTAACAGTTGTCCAACACCAAATCAACGTGTGTCTGTCCACTCCCATGTATACATGTTCTTTAATGCTCGCCTTATCCGCCTTCATGAATATGACCCAATTACCATTTAGACCCTGATGGTTGAGCGATATATCCTTCTTAATGAAATGCATGCATGGGAGTAACATTTGTTCCACACCAAACCAACGTGTGTTTGAGCAGTGCCATGTATACATGTGCTTTAATGCCCAACCTATCGGTCTTCCTTAATATGACCCAATTACCATTTAGACACTTGTATCTAGGTGGTCGAGATGACCACTTTGACTAACCATTTAGATCTCGATGGTTGAGCCATCTATCTTTCTTAATGAAAATGCATGCATGGGAGTAATAGTTGTGCCATACCAAATCAACGTGTGTCTACACACTACCATGTATACATGTGCTTTAATGCTTGGCATATCGACCTTCTTGAATATGACCCAATTACCATTTAGACCCCGATGGTTGAACCATCTATCCTTAATGAAAATGCATGCATGGGAGTAAGAGTTGTCCCACACCAAACCAACGTGTGTTTGTGCAGTGCCATGTATATATGAGCTTTGATGCTTGACCTACCAGCTTTCCTGAATATGGCCCAATTACCATTTAGACCCCAATGGTTGACCCATCTATCCTTATTAATGAAAATGCATGCATGTGAGTAACATTTTTCTGACACTAAACCAAAGTGTGTCTATGCACTGCCATGTATACATGTGCTTTAGTGCTCGACATATCACCTTCAGGAATATGACCCAATTTCCATTTAGACCCCAATGGTTGAGCCATCCATCCTTCTTAATGAAAATGCATGCATGGGAGTAATCTACATAATAAGCCATACTATCAAGTTTTGGAGGGTTTTCCAACTTATTTTTTGGTCTAATTTGTCTAGAATTCCATAGGGATGTGTTGGAATCACAAATTTGGGTTGTGAATTTTCTGCAATTTTAGTGCCTCGAGAGTTTTTTAGGGCTGTGAATCCATATATGTAGTCAAAATCTAATTTTAAATAATGATCAAAATTTGGTCAAAACATATTTCATCAAAATTTAGCCAAAAACTCCAAATCCTATAATGTTTAAATAACTCCATTAAAAACAAAAATTAAATTCATTTATACATTCAAAATATTTTTTAAATAATAAAATTCGTAATCTCACAGTAATTTTAAACAACAAATTCAGACCAAACTACTCCAATTTGAAACAAATGCTCCAATTTGGACATCATACATCGCGTGATTTAAGCATGGCGTTCTCGTGGGGGTCACATCCGTAGGTTTCACATTTACTTGGAATGATAAATAGATTTTATATGGCTTGTCAGTTTCTTCTGAAAATAATTGTGATTAAGCTTGGCTAGATTTTTTTTTTTCAGAAGGAAGCTTGGCTAGAGTTATTGGTTATGGATATTACGAGAAAGAGCCTTGTCTACTAATCATTGATGCCTCTTACGCAATTTTTTTGGATTCTGCTCTTGACAATTATTACGCAAAAATTCTGAATCATGTCAGCTTGGTCAGATAAGAGAGGATCCGAAATTTTGCAGATTTGGAGTCTGATGGAGTAGGTTTAAGGCAATCTGGAACATTTCGAAAGCCAAAGTATAGTGGAATTCGGGGGTGGGCATTGTTGGTGGTTGGGGTGTACGCTGATTTTCATGCCTGTCCCTTTCAATTTACTTTTGCGTGCGGCCAATGTTGTGTAGTTGTGGCAAATCACAATTCAATAGCTTAATATGACCTTTGAAATTTTTAAAATGAAATGGATCGATTAGAACTGGTGGATATGGTCAAGCGAGCATATGTTGATCTTTGTGACATTAGAACTGGTTTATTTCATTTTTGTAACACTAAATAAATAAAGATAATAATAGATGGTGATAAGGTATTTTGTTAAAGCAATTTTTGATGTGAAGTTACTGGTTCAATTTCCTTCCCCAATCTAGTGATATATTGGACATGATAAAGATGATTCAAAAGAAATTCATAACCTACAACCTCAAGATTAAAGGAAATATTCATTATCTTATCGTCTTGATCGAATTTGGCATGTCCCCCATTGAAAGTATTGCTTCTAACTTTAGTGAAAAGCCCCACCTTTGCCTTAAGCGCGGGTGGCATATCGAAGTTGGCATGACCCCCATTGAAAGTATTGCTTCTAACTTTAGTGAAAAGCCCCACCTTCGCCTTAAGCATGGGTGGCATATCGAAGTTGGCGTGTCCCCCATTGAAATTATTACTTCTAACTTTAGTCAAAACCCTCACCTTCACCTCAAGATGCCCAGTGTTGGAAACCATTGGGTGATTAAGGAGGATATCATCATGGGAAGCAAGGATAGTGTCAAAAATATTATTACCTCCAATTTTAAGGACAAGTTGTAGGATGATAAGGAGTTGGAGGGTAAAAAGAAGCAAAGATATTATAAGGAGGTGATCAACCCCACCCCTGTTAACTAGAATTATCTCTCTATGTTGACCAACACTTAAAAAAAAAATGAGCATCCCTATGATAAAAACTAATTCTCATGAGCTTCGAAGTGAAATCGGGCGGTGTTCTACTCCCAAGACTCACTGGGACGATAAAATCTGTCAGATTTGTGATACTAAGAGGGTGGAAGATGAAAAACACTTCCTTTTAGATTGTCCGACTCTTACTCACATCCACTCTTATTTCCCTAACATCTACCACACTTCCAATCTTCTTGACTTATTAATTCAACCCAACTATAGCAATTTTGAAGTGCTTATTTCCCTTCTTTTTTATCATAGAAACAAGATTTTGAAAAATCACAATTAGATTATTTTTCTTCTTGAAATCTTATCAACCACATTGATCTTAATAAATATTAATCGTCATCATTATCTGTAGAAATTTTAATACAATTATGTATTCCCTGGATTCTCTTGATCTAACAATTATATACCACTGTTAAATACAAAATCCTTCTACTAAAATCTTTGCGGAAATTTAATCGCCAATTGCAAACACATGAAGAAAGATCAATCACACATAACAAAGATGTTTTTACCATGAAAGCATAAAGTTAAAAAACCCACTATCATATATTATGTATATATCATGGATCATGAAACAATCTCATACAAAACTCTAATCCAAGAGCTCTCAATACAATATACAATAGTCTCACACGGTCATACAAAAATTGGAAAATACATGCGCCAATTTACTGCCTCCAGAAAGCCTACTTCCATTGTGCAATCCCTGCTGCTCACAATCCCTAAATGAATGAGATCCTTCCTTGCCTTGACTACGCAATCCTCATTGGCATCTCCAATGTGTGTGTGGTTGCATGAGTGCACCCACTAATGTCACAAAAAATAGTCAAATTGTCTCTTTCACCTATCTCTCAATTGGAACAATGTTACCTATGAAATGGTAACTTGACCTCAAAACGAGAACTTTAGCCCAAAAAGACTCAAAAAACATGAAAAAACACCCTAAAAACAAAAAAAAAGTGTATTTCAGAACGCACTTGGTTTTTTTTTAAGGTCAAATTTCAACATTTTATAAAATTTTGCTAAAAACAAAATTGTTTCTTGAAAAAAGGATTGAAAAAACACCCTCAAAACAAAACCAGTTGATGCTGGAATAACAAAAAAAATAAAATTATGTCATATTTTTGACATTTTTAAAAATAGAAATAACATTTTTTAATTTTTAAAATTCAAACATTAAAATAAACCTAAAATTTAAGAAAAAAATAAATTTAAAAAATAAAAACATTTTAAAGCTTAAAATTTAAAAATATATAGGAATAAAAAAATAAAAATAAAAACAAAATAAAAATTTTAATTCAAACATTAAAAAAAACCTAAAATTCAAGAGAAAAAATTAAAAAATAAAAAATAAAAATAAAAATAAATAAATTTAAAGATTAAAATTTCAAAATATATAGAAAAAAAAAAACAAAAATAAAAACAAAATAAAAATATTAAAAAAATAAAAAATAAAAAAATATACAAGTTAAAAAAAGAAAGAAATTATAAAAAAAATAAAATATAGAAATTAAATTTAAAAAAGAAAAAGAAAATGTTTATTAAATTAAAAAAAAAAAATTCCGGATGCGGATGGTTGCGCGACCTGATGGGACGTCAGTCCCTAGACACATCCCGAGGAGGCTCGCATGGGGTGGCCATATGGCCCCCTGCGGCTCCATTAACCTCGCCATTACTCCGCCAGCTCCATTTGCATTTACTCTCCCTCGCCGGCGCTTTCTTCTTCCCGTCCTACTCAGTTGGTTAACTATGGCCTTCGTCTCGGGCAATCCATATTGTTCTTGCTCCGCTTGCCGCTCTCTGCATCTCCTGTGGAGCGCTTGCCCTGCTGCTTGTGCCGAGCCAAGCGCTCACACACAGACGGGGCGACGCTGCTCTCTGTTAAGTTGTTTGGAAACTACACCTGGTTGTCATTTTTCCCAAAGCGCCTTCTGCTACTCCAATTCCTGTCTGCAGTCTCCTTTTGTCAATCACTGCTGGTTTCCTCCGGCCCCTTCTTGTTCTTCTTGTCTCAAGCAGTTTCAAACTATTGCGCTCGCCATGCTAAGGCTCCGTCACAGAATGCGGTGTAGCAGGGGTGCAAGTCGAGGCCAGTCTACACGCTCACGTCCCTCCACCAATTCAGACGCAGAGACCTCCTCTAAGAACGTTGAGTGGGGGCGTTACCCAGACACCCGCAGCCACCGAGGTCGCGCTAGCCATCCTGGCATTGCACGCGCAGCTCAGCCCTCCCCGCCTCCTTTTGCTGCTCCGCCCAGACCCCTCTCCCTTGCCTCTCGTGCTTCTGACTGTCACGCTCTGCGTCAGACCTCTCAGAGGGCGGAATTCCGCTTTGAATGCTCCTTCAACCAGCCCATTGTCACTGTCTTTGTTACTGTCACCCTAAGAGAAGAAACGCCTCTCTGTCTTCCTCCTATGCCCGGTCCAACCCCCCTCCCCTTGGTCTTAATCCCGCCCTGGTTGCGAATTCTCCTGAGAGACCGGTCGCATCCCCAGGTTCTGCACCTCCCGACTTGGGTAAGCAACCCATGCAAGTGGGCGCAGACATCACAAGAAAAGATGGCGAACAGAAAGAAGATGTTGAAGATCCGGAGGACGAGTATTGGTGTCGCATAGTGGAGGAGCCGCCTTCTCCAGCTCACGCGCAGTAATTCCCGTCTGCCTTGGTTCAACATGGTACATTCGTTCTACTGTTTTTGGAGATTCACTGATTTTCTTTGGTTTTCTACAGCAGCAACAAGTGCATGCTACTCTAGTCTTTTTTGCTTTATTATGTTGTATGCAATGAACAATGCACCAGTTTCCCTCTCAATGGCAGTGAAACTCCTCTTAAAAGAACTAGTTTCCCACTCAGGGCAGTGCATTACTTTCTTAAAGCATGGACATCAAGCCTAGTCTTCAGGCTCTCATAGCTGAACTGTGCAGTTTTGTAACAATATGTTTTCATAAATAGAATTAGCATAATTTAAAAAAAATATAACAAATAAAAAACAAAAATAATAATAGTAATAATAATAATAATTTTAAAATAAAAAATTAAATTTAAAGAAATATATTAAATTTTAATAAATTTAACACTTTAAAAAAAAAATTAAAAAAAAAAAATACATTATTTAAATTAAAAGTAAAAAAAAATGAAAAATTAATTAAAAATGAAAAATGAAAAATAAAGTACAATAAAAATATTAAATTTAAAAATATATATATTAAAAAAACAAATAAATTTTAAAAATTAAATTAAATTTAAATTATAAAAAATAATATATATATATATATATATATATATATATATATGAACTTAAATTAAAAATATATATATTAGATTTTATTAAATTTTAAAAAAAAATGTTAATATTAAAATAACAAATTAAATTTAAAAAGGAAAAATATTAAATTTTAATATATAAATGAATAAACAAATAAATTTTAAATATAAAGGAAAAAAAAAACACATTCTTAAAATAAAAAGCTAAAAAAATTTTAAAATCAATTAAAATTGAAAAATTGAAAAAATTAAATTAAAATATATATATATATTAAATAAAAAATAAAATAAAAAACAAATTAATTTGAAAATATTAAGTTTAATTAATAATAATAATAATAATCTAATTTTAAATACACAATTTTCGTTGAAAAAAAAAAAATTATAATAATTTTATGTAATTAAAAAAATAATAATAAAGAAATTAAAAAATAAAAAATAAAAAAAATTCAAACAAATAAATTTAAAAAAAAAATACAAAATTTATTAAATTTTAAAAAATTAAATGAAAAAACTAAACATAAAATTTATTAAAAAAAATAAAATAAAATAATAATAATAATAATTTTAAATTTTTTGAATTACAAAAAAAAAAAAAAAATGGATCATGGTGGCGCTGCCAATCGGCCTCCCGCACAGGGGGCGGTGGAGGTTGGTTGTTGGGCGAGAGGGGAGGCTGCATGTAGCTCAGTGGCCAGCCTCCGCCGCCACCTGGGCGGGAGGCCGATTCCCAGAATCGGACGCCCGCGGCGCGAGGCCGATTCCGGGAATCGCCCTCCCGCGGCGGGAGGCCAATTGCGCAAGTTCGATTCCGGGAATCGCCCTCCCGCGGCACAAGGGTGATTCCCGGAATCGGCCTCGCGCAATGGGGAGGGCGATTCCCGGAATCGGCCTCCCGCCCAGGTGGCGGCAGAGGTCGGCCGCTGGGCGGGATTCCGGCCTCCTTCCCAGGTGGCGGCGGAGGCCGGCTGCTGGGCGGGGCGCGAGTTGCATGCAACCTCCCCGCACGCCAAGCGGCCGGCCTCCGCTGCCACCTAGGCAGGAGGTCGATTGACGGTGCCACCACGATTAAATTTTATTTTTTTATTTATTATTTTTTTTAATTCAAAAAATTTAAAATTATTATTTTTTTAATTCAAATTTTTTATTTTAGATTAATTATTTTTTAAAATTTAAAATTTATTTATTAAATTTTGATTTAATTTAATTTAATTTTTTAATCTTTTAGTTTATTTAGTTTTTCATTTTTAAATTTTATAAATTGTTTCATTTAAAAAAAAAAATAGTAAATTTATGGATATTTGTTTTTTAATTATTTGCATGTGGTTTTTTTCATTTTTTTTTTGTTTTTTAATGATAGTTTTTTTTTATTTTAATTTTCTTTTTCAATTTTTTCTTTTTTTATTTTTTATTATTTATTTATTTATTTATTTTTATTCTTTTTGGTTAATTTTAAAATTTGTATTTTTTTTCTTATTATTATTATTATTTTAATTTAAAATTTAAAATTTAATTTTTTCTTTTTTGTATTTTATTTTTTTTTATCTAAATTTTAATTTTGTAATTTAAAAATAATTTAAATTTTCTATTTAAATTTTTTTTATAATTATATTGTTTTTTTAATAACTTAGAAAAATAAATAAATAAATAAATAAATCAAGTTTTTTTTTAAATTTTTTTGGTTAATTTTTGTTTTTTTTTTTTTCTTTAAATTATGTGTTTTTTTTTTCAAATTTTGTCATTTCTTTTGATATAATTTTCGAATTTTTTTGTTTTATTTATTTATTTATTTTTGTTTAAATTTTTTATTTTTACGAGTTAATTTCGTTTTTTTTTTTACATTTTTATTGTTTTTATATATAATTTTTTTATCTAAGTTTTGTGTTTTATTACCAACATGAAAATCACGACTCTAAAAAAAAGGTTGATGTTGCATCAATACGTTTCAAAATTAGCATGAAAATCACCGCTCTAAAAAAAAGAGTTGTTGCTGCATCAATACGTTTCAAAATTAGCATGAAAATCACTAACATTTTAAAACAAATATTCATACTTCATAAATAAAAATATTAGAGTGTCAAAAATGTGCACAAAAAAAATGGGTGATTCTGCATCACCACTTTTCAAAATCGGGTGTTTTTTATGCTACCAAAAAAAAGTAGGTAACAGTGCGGTTACCTATTTCATCGGTAACAGTGTTCTGGGTCTCCACTAGATATGACATGCATGTAGTTAACAATAGAAAATCTTTAGTTGCATGTGAGATCACTCCATGTGAATTAATTTAATATTTAATTCACTGATCTCTCACTAGTGTATCTTTATTTACAACTAGTTACAACTATCACAACTGAGTTTAACTCACTTAACTTAGTTAAACTATTTTACAACTCACATAACTACACATCCAACTATGTTACAACTTCGAATCACTCAGTTACAACTAATTCCACTTGCATGTCCCACCAACCAACCTTAGAACTCGAAATTCCTTCAGCTAACTGGTTTTCCACTTCAGTGAACTGAAATCAAGTGCTTCGAGAGAATAGATTAATATTTATTGTCCAATTATTATTAAGAGATAATAATAGTCGACATGCATTCTATATTTAGACATGTGATCTATAAATAGACTTCACACATGCATCTAAAAATAGAATCTCATCTATAAATAGAATTTGTTCAACCATCTATAAATAGACTCCTGCTATAAATAGAATTTGCTCAACATTCTAAAAATAGACATATACCTAAAAATAGCCTGCGGGCCCCACCTAGTGTAGGTGCTTAATTTTCACTGGGATCACCATCTTGTTGAATCTCAACACTTGCTCTAAAAAAGAAAGGGATTATCCTTCACCTCGATCCTATCTCTATGGTATTCGAATTTTCTCCTGCTGAGCGCCTTCGTCAGAATATTGGCATCCTGATCTTCCATAGGAATGTAATGAAGCAACATGATCTTTTGCTACACACAATATTTGATATGATGATACTGGATATCTATATTCTTAGATCTATCATGAAACACATGATTAATCGAGAGTTTAATGCAACTATGATTATCACAATGAATCACTGTAGGATCTAAATGAAAACCAAACAAACCAACCATGATCTTTCTCATCCAGATAGCCTCACATGCAGCTTGACTTGCTACCATGTATTCTGCTTCTGCTAAACTGAGTGCCACGGATCTCTATTTCCCGCTGTAACAAGAAACAACTGTAGATATGATACTGAAGACCCCGCCTGATGTGCTCTTTCTTTCCATTGGGCTACCCACCCATTCTACATCCGTGAAGCCATGAAACTTCACCTCATCCATCTGTCTGTACCATAAGCCATACTCAGATGTGCCCTTGAGATATCTCAGGACATGCTTGCCCGCCTTCCAAAAGAGCTTAGTAGGCTTAACCATCGTTTGACTAAGTTGGTTCACCGCATAGCATATGTCTGGTCTTGTATTTACTAAATACATTAGCAAACCCACTAACTGTCGATAGACCATCCACTACCTCTCCAAATGTAGCGTCCTCTTTCCTCTAGTTTCCTGGAAGAGGAGTATCCATGGGTTTTTAGCCCTTCATGTGAAACTTACCCAGTATCTCCCTTACATACTTGTCTTGAGACACAAAAAGTTCACCATCTCGCTGCCATATTTCCAATCCAGGGAAATAATGAAGGAGGCCTATATCCTTCATCTCGAACTCCTTTGCAAGGTCCTCCTTGCATGAGTGTATCAGCTACTCATCACCAATCAGTATTAAATCATCAACATAAAGAAAAATGATTAAAAGCTTACCCTCCACCACAATCTGGTATAGGTTTTCGTCTGCCTCACTCTTGGTAAAGCTAAGTCCAGTGAAATAGCTGTCGATCCTAGTGTACCAAGCACGGGGTGCTTGCTTTAGCTCATACAACACTCTTCTGAGTCGAATACATGCAACTCGCTGCTGAAGATCTCAAATCCTTCAGGCTAATCAATGTACACTTCTTCCTCAATGATCCCATTAAGGAACACTGTCTTTACATCCATCTGATGAATGTGCCAACCCATCTGCGCTGAGGGAGCAAGGATGGTCCTTATGGAAGAATATCGTGCGACGGGTGCAAAATTTTCTTCATAATCAATCCCCTTGATCTGTGAGAAGCCCCGGGCCACAAATCTAGCCTTGTATTTCTCAACACTCCCATTAGCAATGTGCTTTACCTTGTAGATCCATCTCGAACCTACCACTGATTTATCAATCAGCCTTGGAACAATTTCCCAAGCATTGTTTCTGACAATGGAGTCATACTCCTCCACCATTGCATCTACCCATGTGGGCTCCTGCACCGCTTTCTGAAAGGAAGATGGCTCAAGCACAATACATTTGCTCATGAGAGCCATGCATTTAGTGAATCGGTCAGGAGACTGTCTCTGTCTACGCTGTGAAGTAGGGACTCCTACATGAAGTAGGGACTCCTACATTCTGTGCCACATCAAGCTTCAACCTCTCAGCTTCTGTGGTACGCCTTCTACCAGTTATGATGTTTGGCTCTACCTGAGTGGACTCCTCCACTCCATGAACATCCTCCTGTGGCTGATCCACATCTAGAGACTCATCTTTGGGAACAAGCAGTTCCTCCTCCACATGCAAGTCTAGCTCCCTCTCAAGCGACAACTTCATGGCTTTCTCCTCATTGAATTTTATATCCCGTCGCACCACAGTCATTTGACTGTTTGGAAAATACACAGATAACTATGGGGTGTTTCTATGTACCCCACAAATATCCCAACTTTAGCAGTTGACTCCAGCTTCTTCTTGGCGTTCTTGGTCACATGCGCATAAACAGATGAGCCAAAAATCTTAAAGTGAGAAACATCCAGTTTCTTACCAGTAAAAGCTTCTTCAAGTGTCCTCATGCTAAGTACTCTATGAGGACAACAGTTTTGCACATAAACCGCAGTGTTGCATGCTTCTGCCCACAAATGCATTGGTAGGCCCTGATCATGCAACATCGCTCGTGCAACACCCACGATCATTCTGTTCTTCCTCTCTGCAACCCCACTTTTCTGTGGGTTATGAGGTGTTATGAGTTCTCTTCGAATTCCTTCTTTGCTACAAAAGTCTTTGAATTCGTTCGAGATGTATTCTCCACCATTATCGCTCCGCAGAGCCTTCACTTGCTTCCCTGACTCTTTCTCCAACAATGCCTTAAACTCACAGAACTTTGGGAATGTTTGATCCTTCTTCTGCATAAAGTAGATCCAGCGTTTACGAGAAAATTCGTCAACAAAAATAACATAATACCTATGTTTTGCAGTTGAAGCAACCGATAATGGTCCACACATGTTTGTGTGAACTCTCTCCAGGATCACCGAAGCACAGTTCTCCTTTTCATGAAAGGTGGAATTTGCATACTTACCCATGGTGCAACCCTTGCACTGATCTAACTGAGCAAGTGTTCCCATTGGAAGTCCAGTAGATATTTGTTGCGTGACTTTCAAGGCTCCATGTTGAAGATGGCCCAATCGCTTGTGCCATAATTCGCCCTCATCCTGGATCACCATTTTTTCTGCCTTTCCCATCATGCAACACAACCTTCTACCTCCATCTTGTAGAAATTCTTGACTCGAATCCCTATCCTCTTGGCTTGACCCGCTGTTTTATGTTGCAGGAAATATTTTCCATCGCTGAAAACGTCATAGCCTCTGTCCTCCAACATCGCGACTGAGACCAAGTTTTTCTTAAGACCTGGAACATGCATAACATCTTGCAAATGAAATGGTTTCCCTGAATCCCTCTCAAAGTTAATGGTACCAATTCCAGTCGCACTGTATCGTCCATCGTCGCTCATCTCTATATGAATTTGGAGATCTTTCTCCTCTAAGTCACTGAAAACCTCTTTTTCTCCCGTCATGTGGAAGGAAGCACCACTATCAAGATACCACATTGATCCCATTGCGCTTGAAACCAAGCATGCGATCAAAGAGAAATCAAGTTCAAATTGCAAGGCAAGGGCCTCACTAGCTGCAGCTCCAACAGCCTTCTTGTTCTTCTTTTTTTGTGGGCAGTTAGTGGCGAGATGCCCATGTTCGTGATAGTGAAAACACTTCACCTTGGATAAATCCAGCTTCTTGCCTTTAGACTTAGATTTTGAATGGAATTTCTTCCCCTTCCCTTTCCTTGCCTTGGTAGCCAAAGCACAATCCTCCTCATCATCATGTTTTGATGAAGATCCATCTCTGGTGTTCTGCCTAAACTCCTCCTGCACTAGATCCGACCACAGTCGTTCCCAATCTAGCAGTTTTTCCCGTCCGTTGACAAAGTCTTGATAACTGTGCCAAATCTTAGGAAGTCCCAAGAGAGCCAATCTCACCAAATCATCATCGGAAATCGTGATTCCCACACTCCCTAGTTCATCCCGACATTGGACAAACTTTGTGAGATGCTTAGAAATATTGTCGCCCTTCTCCATCTTGATATTTCTGAGTTTATCCTTCAACACCAATTTTCTATGGTCGTTGTTGCTTTGGAAAAGATCCGTCAAAGCCTTCCACATAGAAAATGGAGTGGAGTTTCCATGAAGGCTTGAGACAATATGGTCTCGCACACATTCCAACAGAATCCTTCTCATCTTCGATACTTTCTTTTTCCATGCATCAAGTAATGTAGCATTCGTCGAAGTGGGCTTAGGAACATCACTGTCGATGAATTCCTTCAAGCCATTATCTTCAAGCACCACCTCCATCTTGTCCTTCCATGCAATGTAGTTCGAACTGCCCTCGAGTGCATACTCTAGCCGCAAACCATTGAAAACCATTTCGATGTTTACTCAACTGTTGCACCAAGAAATTCTTGCAGCAAATTCGAATTGTTTCCACCAACAAACTCAACTACTGCTTCAATTTTGCAATCTTCTTTGCTCTGATACCATGTAGAAATTTTAATACAATTATGTATTGCCTAGATTCTCCTGATCAAACAATTATATTCCACTGTTAAATACACAATTCTTCTACTAAATCTTTGTGGAAATTTAATTGCCAATTGCAAACATGTGAAGAAAGATCAATCACACATAACACATATGTTTTTACCGGGAAAGCATAAAGCTAAAAACCCCACAATCATATATTATTTATATATCATGGATCATGAAACAATCTCATACAAAACTCTAATCCAAGAGCTCTCAGTACAATATACAATCGTCTCACACTGTCATACAAAAATTGGCAAATACATGTGCCAATTTACTACCTCCAGACAGCCTGCCTCCACTACGCAATCCCTGCTGATCACAATCCCCGAATGAATCAGATCCTACCTTTCCTTGACTGCGCAATCCTCATTAGCATCTCCAATGCGTGTGTGGTTGCACGAGTGCACCCAATAATGTCACATCAGATAGTCAAATTGTCCCTTTCACCTATCTCTCAAGTGGGTTTCCATTGGATCTGACATGCATGTAGTTAACAGTAGTAAATCTTCAGTTGCATGTGAGATCACCCCATGTGAATTAATTTAATATTTAATTCATTTTTCTCTCACTAGTGTATCTTTAGTTGCAATTAGTTACAACTAGCACAACTGAGTTTAACTCACTTAACTGAGTTTAACTATTTTACAACTCACATGTAGAAATTATATAACATATGCATGTATATATCCAGATTCTCCTGATCTAACAATATTTATCTTCTTTCTAAATACAAAATCCTTCCACTGTTAATCTTTTTGCGGAAATTTAAAACTCAATTGCAAACACATGAAGCAATAAAAACAATCGCACATAACATAGTTGTTTAACGGGAAAGCCTGAAGCTAAAAACCCCAACTATCATATTATGTATCATGGAAATCATGTAACAATCTCATACAAATCTTAGTACATCAAGCTCTCAGTACAATCAATCATCACACACTATCATGAAGAAATATGCAAATCCATGCACTGATTTCTTGCCACCTGACAGCCTGCCTCCACTGTGCAATCCCTGCTGAAGAAGACCTCTGAATGAATTTGAATTGGCATTGCCTTGATTGCGCAATCCTCATTGGCAACTCCAATGTGTGTGTGATGTAATCAATGCATCACTATAGTCACAACAGATAGTCCATCTCACCCTTTCACCTACCTCTCCACTAGGTCTCCACTGGAACTAAAATGCATTGTTTTTAACTGCTGTATTTATTTAGTTTATTAGTGAGTTATTATTTGTGAATTAATTAACTAATTAATTCACTCCACTCTCACTAGTGTATCATTCAGTTGGACTAGATACAACTAGTTCAACTGAGTTTAACTCCATTAACTGAGTTAAACTAAATAACAACTCCATGAACTACTCTTCCAACTCTGTCATAACTTTGCCACTTCAGTTCTAACTGAGTCCTCCATGCATGAACCACCAGTAAACCCTAGGAATTGTGTAATTCCTTCAGCCCACTGATTTTCCAAATCTATATACTAAAATAAAGTGCTCCAAGAGAATAAGTTGATATTTAGAGTCTGATTATTATTAAGGGCTAATAATAATCGACATGCATCTATTTTAGATTGGCAATCTATAAATAGACTTCGCCCAATCTTCTAAAAATAGAATTTCATCTATTTTTCCAACTTGACCAACCATCCACAAATAACATCCTGCAACTTCTGAAATATGATCACCATGTCTAAAAATAGACATAGTCTAAAAATAGACATAGTCTAAAAATAGACTTACACCTAAAAATAGCATGCGGGCCCACTTAGTGAAGGTGACTGATTTAATATTTAATTCACTGATCTCTCACTAATGTATCTTTAGTTACAATTAGTTACAACTAGCACAACTGAGTTTAACTCACTTAACTGAGTTTAACTATTTTACAACTCACATAACTACACATCCAACTCTATTACAACTTTGAATCACTCAATTACAACTACGTCCACTTGCATGTCCCACCAACCAACCTTAGAATTAAAAATCCGTTAACGTAACTGGTTTGCCACTTTAGTTAATTGAAATCAAGTGCTTCAAGAGAATAGATTAATATTTATTGTCCAATTATTATTAAGAGATAATAATAATGGACATGCATTCTATATTTGGACATGCGATCTATAAATAGACTTCACACATGCATCTAAAATTATAATCTCATCTATAAATATAATTTTCTCAACCATCTATAAATAGACTCCTGCTATAAATAGAATTTGCTCAACATTTTAAAAATAGACATACACCTAAAAAGAGCCTGCGGGCCCACCTATTGTAGGTGTTTAATTTTCACTAGGATCATCATCTTATTGAATCTCAACATTATCCATAAATTATTATTTAATAAAATATATAAAATATTATTTATATCATTATTATTTAAATTCATGTTTAAAAAAAAAACATTTACTATGAATCATCAATTGAATCAAGTCATAAATAAATATTTTTTTTTGACAACAACGATTATTATTATTAAGAGGCGACAAACCAGCTGCCGCGGGCAAATACAAGACTGCTTTGTCTGGGGTTGTTTCTCGAATTACACAGAGCTGAATCGCTGTCATTGTTACAGAGAGAAAGGGTGCCGAGAAGAGAATGCCACACGATGGAATGATCCGCTGCCTTACAGAGGTGAGATTCGCTGATGAAGATGCAGTGGGGCTTCAGAGAGAGACCAGCATGAGCGCCAGAGCTGGAGCATGGAAGGCTTCTTGAGTTTCCTTCTTGAATAATTTTGTGGCTTAGGTTGCCAGCAGAAGAACCTTTGGACCGACCGGCAGTACTGATAGGACCTGTAAACAAGAAGATCCAGACAAATCTGCAACTCCTATTGGGGTTGTCATCATTGCACGCCCAGCTCGAGTACCGCAAAATGAAAAGTAAGACAGCAAAATATCACAGACAGAAAACTGAGGGCTTTGAGGGAAGAACGATCAGAGAGGAATTGCAGAGCTGTGACCGAAACCTTAATCAATTTGACTATTCGAATTGGAAAGATCCCGGAGAACTGGGTCCTAAGGAGATGAATGAAAAATAGGGAAGCCCTGAGGAAGTGAAGGCCGGACTTCAGAGGCATTAAGGAATGTTGCAGTAAGATTCAATCGAGTTGACAACCAGAGATCTTCGAGTGCGGAGGGAGCCAACATTGGCCTCCTTATCAGCTTGAGAGTTTATATTCCTTAGTATGTGGAAGAAGGAGATTTTATGAAACTTGGGCAGCATAAGCCAGATTTTTTTTATTATGGAGGCTAAATGGACCTGAGAAGGATTCTTTTGGGAATTTAATGCTTGGATGATAAGTCTGGAATCTCCAAAGACTGAAAGGGATAGAAGATTTCTCTTAATCGCCAGATTAAGTCCCTGCCACAGAGCAAGAGCCTCCGCTCTGTTGTTTGATTCGATGCCCAGACCCCAATGGAACCGCAACTCTGTTGAACCTCCAGGACTCAGAAGAACCCCACCATCGCCCGCAACTCCAGGGTTACCTTTAGAGGCCCCGTCGAAAAAAAGGGAGTGGTCCTCCAAGGCAGATCTCCACTTGATAAACTCCTGTTCATCCAGCTGAATATCCCAATTAGCAGAGGCTATTGCAGGAGGAATGGGCCTTTCCTTAAAATTCGGAACAAGCTCTTTAAGCCAGTGCTCCTCCTCGCTGTCCAGAATCATCTCATTCCTTATGGTAGGATTGGCTTCCAAAGACTCACCCAACAGAGCTTTGGATTTAGAGGTAACTCTGGCTGGAGTGCAGCTTTTTTCTCTGAAAAGTCTATTGTTCCTCTCCAACCACAGTTTCCAGCAAGTAAATTTAGGAATCCACATCCAACCAGTTTTGAGAAGGCTTTTTTTGGAAAGGCAGAAAGGAGATAAATTGGCCCAGTTTCGAAGCAGATTTGGGATATTTCCGGGGAGTTCTAATTTATCAGATCCTAACATCAGGACACCCCTCCAAACTTCTTGAGCAAAGGGGCACAACAACAGCAGATGATTATTTGTTTCATCAGCAGACACACAAAGGGGGCACCTGGAGGGCCCTTCCATCCCACGTCTACGCAGATTGTCTCTGGTGAGAATGCTTTCATGCGCTAAAGTCCAGCAGAAGAAGTCAACTTTGGGGAGCGAAGGGAAGGCCCAAATAAAATTCCATTGAGTTGGGTCTGGAGGAACATTTGGAACAACCATCATTCTTTTGTAACTTTCTGAAGCTGAGAGAGATCCTGAGAGGGAGCCCCAACCTCTTTTGTCCTTAGATGTTGCCTTTGAGGGAGATTTTCCTTGAAGAAAATCTAACAGTAACGAAGCTTCTCCCTGTAGCCAATGGGGAACCTCCCCCAGATTCCAATTGTCCCAAAGACTTTCGGCCTCATCCATCCAGTTTGAAATGTCCCACAGAGTATTCAAATTGCGGGACTGAAGCCAAGCTTTGATATTTGCAAGACCTTCCACTTGATTCAAAGGCTGATCACCCAGGATCGAATCCTCCCAAATTCTGATTTTTTTCCCATTACCTGGGATCCAGTAAAGATTGTGGCAGAAGTGCTCCATCGCAGAAAGACAGAGTTTGAAAATCGGAGATCCCTTGGAAGATCTTGGAGGCTGATCCAAGCACCTCAAACGTTGCCCATGGAAATATTTCTTCCATAGGACTCTCTTACTCCAGCTAGAGTTCCCAGAGACTAAGTTCCATAGGATCTTGGATCCCAAAGCAAGATTTTGGACAACCAAATTTCGCAAATGGAGACCTTCCATCAGTGGCCTCTTAAGGGTATCCCAGTTCACTAAATGAAGTCTCTTATCATTGTTTTTCCCACCTTCCCACAGGAATCTTCTCAGCAGACTGTCCATTTTACTGATAAAGGTTTTGGGGGCAAGAAGAATGGAGTGCTGATATAAAGGCATACTTATGAGAACAGATTTCATAAGGATGACCTTCCCAGCAATATTCAGCCAAGAGGCTCCCCAAGCTTGGATTCTGAGCTTTAGCTTGTCGAGCAGGGGCATCCAGTGAGCAAATTTAGGCTTGGATTTAAAGATTGGGATCCCAAGATATTTAAAAGACTCCCAAGTCCGAATTCCTTCCATTTCTAAGAGCCTTGCTATATCTGTCAGCTCCTTGATCGAGCAATTCCAGCCATAGATTGAGCATTTTAGATAGTTAATCTTGCTGCCCGAGACCTCCCTATAAATGTCCAGCTCCTTCTTGAAGGATTTTGCAGAATTTATGCTTGCTCCTCCTAGCAGTAAAGTACCATCAGCGAACTGGGCATGATTTATGTCTTTAACATTGTGATTCATTCTGAGGCCTGGCAGAATTTGGATCTGTTGATTGTAATCAAGTTGGAAGTTGAGCACATAGGATTGAACTGCGTAGAGGATCGGAGACAAAGGGAAACCTTTTCTAAGACCCCTTGTGGCTTGGAAGAAGTCTGTTGAACAACCATTGACCAATGGCGCAATCCAAGGAGAGGAAATACAGGCTTTCACCCAATTTATGAAGGCTGTTGAGAAGCCCAAGTTCTTCATCACAGTGAACAGAAAATCATGTCTCACCCTATCAAAGGCGTTTGCCAAATCGAGCTTTATCACCATTCCTTTCTCATTTCTTTGGCAGCTTGAGTGAACTGCCTCTTGCACCAGCACAATATTGTCCAAAATCTTTCTGCCTTTGATGAAACCACCTTGATTTTCCGGGATGATGGCCGGAAAAATTTTCTTGAGGCGGTTGGAAATTATTTTGGTAACCAGTTTATAGCTAGAATTGCACAAGGATATGGGCCTGAATCTGCTAAAATCAGAGGCTCCTTTCTCTTTCGGAATCAAGGCAAGAAAGGTCGAGTTGATACTACCTCCAATCTTGGCGCAAGATTAGGATTTCCTGACCATTCTCAGTAGATATTTTTTTATTGTTGACCAGCAAGTCAGGAAAAACCTAACTGTGAATCCATCGGGGCCAGGAGCTTTATCCGGCTCCATGCAATCCAAAACATTCTTGAGCTCGTCCATGTTGATCAGAGCAGTCAACATAGTATTATCCGAGTCCTGAACGCAATGGGGGATTAAATCGATCGGATAGGCATGAGGATCGATAGGAGGATCATCAGGCGCCGAATATAGATCTTTGAAGAAATAATAGGCGGCTCTCTTTATGCCTTCAAAGTCTTTAACCACAGTGTTTTGGTAGTGAATCTCCGAAACTGTTTTGAAGTGCTTCCGAGCTTCGGCTTGCTTATGGAAGAAGCTGGTATTTTGGTCTCCGGACTGTAACCAAAGATTTCTGGACTTCTGTTTCCAGAACTCTTCTTCATCCCTGGTTGCTTTATGGAAATCTTTTTGCAGTTCAACTTCTTTTTGGAGGAGACTTTGAGATACAGTAGAGTTCTCCATAGCTAATTGATGGGCAGCAAGACTGTCAAGGGATTATTTTCTTTTGGCAGAAGGAGATTTCAGTCTTTTAGCCCACTCCTTGAGACTTCTTTTAAGGCCCCTCAGTTTTTCTTCCCACACAAAGAATGGGGAACCTTGGACAGGCCGATTCCAGGCCTCAGAAACCACCTCTTGGAAACCTTCTTACTGAATCCACAGAGGGCTGAAACGAAAGGGAATGTGGCCAAGGTTACCATCCAGGGAGAGCTAGAGGAGAATGGGCTTATGATCAGAAGTGGAGTTTGGCAGGATTTTAGAAGTGGCCATTAGACCACAAGTCAAGAAAGAAGAATGGACAAGGAATCTGTCCAATCAGGCAGCAATGTGGTTGGGGCCTAATCTTTTGTTGGACCAGGTGTATTTCCCAGAAGATGGCTTGATATCCTCCAGATCCCAGCCCAGCATAATATCTTCAACCCACTCTCTAGCAGGGTCCCTGACTAGGGAGCCACCCTTTTTCTCATCTACAGCTAGAGTGACATTCAGATCACCTGCAATAATGATATTTTCTGAATAATGATATTTTCTGGATTGTGCAATAAAAGAAAGGACTGAAGCGAGTCCCAGCAAATTTTTTTCTCGACTGGTAAGACCGGAGCATAAATATTAAACATACTTACTTGTTGACCAGAATCTTTGTGGAGGAGCTAAGTGAAGAGCCAGTGGGGGCAACTTTCTTCTTGAATCAGATCATATATGGAGCTGTTCCAGAAGGAGGCAATCCCACCAGAAGCACCTCTAGCACTAACAGCTCTTCCTTGACCTTTTTGCCAGAAATCTTTGCTAGTTTGGAGGAGAAGGAGATCCTCAAGCTTGGTCTCCTGGACGAGAAAGATTTCAGGCGAATACATCCTCACAATGTCTTTCAAGGCTTCCTCTTTCAGCCTACTGCCTAATCCTCTGCAGTTCCAGGAGACGTATTTCATTATTTACTGGCTTGGGGGGGTGTGGCTCCTTTTGGAGCCCTGTTAAGCTTGCGCCCAGATCTGGTATTCATCATTCCTTTGAGGGTTTTTTGGGAGCCTTGGAGGACATCCAAATAATTTTTTTCCTCTCTCTGTTTCTTCTTGGATTTTCGGCCCCTGGTCGTCTTGATAGGAGTGACTTGCGAATTGTCAGATTCAGAGTCTCTCTCTTCTAATTCTCCCCCAGAATCAGAGGCAAGGCTGATGTGCTCCTCGATGCCTTCGTTTCCCCCTTGAACATCATCTGCTGGAGGAACAATTGATTCAACTCCAGTTTCTTTCACTTTCTTCAACGGATCTTCTGATTCTTCTTGGGTCTCCATGGCATCCACCTTTTCACCTGAGGAGGAGCCATCTTTTGGAACGGCTTTGGACTTTGAGTTAGGTTGTGGCTTCCCCAATGGCCCCAAGTTTTTCTGCACATAAGGCTTTGGGACAGCCTTACCCTTTTTTATCTCTTTCCATCCTTCTTCTTCAACCTTGTCCCCTATTGGGGCTTTTGGGCAATTTCGCTGGAAGTGTCCATGCTCATGACAGGTTCTACATTTGAAAGACAATTGCTCGTAGTCCAACTTCTGGTAATGATGCCATTCTCCAACTGTAAGTTTGACCGCTTCAGGCAGACCAGCTTCCAGATCGACTTCCACGCAGATTCTAGCACAGGTGTATTGGCCCTTGTTATCAGCTTTGTCGATGAATCGACCCAGCCCATTTCCAATCTTCTGCAGGGAGTGAAAGCTCCAGCAGTGAATCGGGAGGTTGGGAAGCCGAACCCAGACTGGGACCTCCTTAGGGACATCGACAGATGGATCGAAGTCAGGGGTCCATTTATTAAGGTACAAGCCCTGATTTCCCATGAAATACGGCCCATTTCTGAACACCAAATCTCGATCTTCTTTGGAGGTAAATTCAAATATGAAATAGCCTCTTCCCACAGCGTAACAAATCACGTTGTTTTTTAGCTGGGGCCTCTAGTGTCGTTGAATCCAATCATCAGTAGATTTTGTGGATGGCCAGCGTCCCATAAACTGCCCAACCAACCCTCTGTCAGCCAAGGCAAGAGCGATTTTTATCAGTTGTTCCTCTGGCAGGGCAATCTCTGGAATTTCCTCAAGTTTTTTTTATGAATATCGGCACTTCAGGGTTCAGGCGTTTCTTCCCTTTCTGCGATAAAAGACTTCGGAATGCGTCTTCAGAAGATGTCGGAGGGGTGGGAGAGGGCTCCCCACCCCCAGGTGCGCTCATGGTGTCGGCTAAGACTTCTCGGCGGCGGCTGCAGACCTATTCAAAACCCTGCAGAGCAAAGTTGTGCGTGCGTTTTCGATAATTGTAAGTCATAAATAAATATTATAATAATAAAATGTTCTAATTAAATTTAATATTAAATTATTATTTAAGATTTTTTATTTAATAATAATTTAATATTTTTTATTTAATTATTAAAATATATAAAATAATTTTTTTTATTTAAATTTATATTTAAAAAATAATAATAATAAATAAATACATACATTATCCTTCTTGAACATCCAAGCCCATTAGCTATCGTAAAGCAAGCGGATGGGTATACTTGCAATGTTTACTATCGTGGTGGCTTGGAGCTGTATTTAATTTAATTGCTAAAATCTGCAATAAAAAAGAGACTGACCGTGGTTTGAATGAGAATTTGAGTATTTGTTAAAGATTAAGTAGTTATGATAGATTTCTCCTAACTTTTTCCAAAAATCTAAGAAAGAGTGAAAGAGTTTTCTATTTGAGGAATTTTTTTCGCTGTTGAGGAATTCAAGAGTTTTCTTACTTGGGATAAATAACCATGTAATTCATTTGTAAACCTAAGTTTGGAGAGAAAATAATTTAATAAATATTATATCTGTTTTTATGAGTGAATTTCTCATCTCTTCTCCGATATAATGAACTATAATGCCTTGCTAAATATGGTTGTAATAATTTAATGGTTATAAATATTGTTGTATTGACTTCAACTCTTGTAAACTCTTATTTCTATGCACTAGCCTAGTACCAACCACTGTACTGTGAAATTAGAGATAGATTAATTTCTTTCCTTGAAAAAAATTGAATAATTATATAGGTGAAAATTTAAAATGCATAGAAATGTGGAGGTTGTGGAGTGGAATTTGACTCCAATCTTATTATTTTCAATAAATTAAATTTAATAATAAAAATATAAAAATTACTAATAATAAAATGTACACAAAAATGTGGAGGTCTAGGAGTGAAATTTTACATTGGTCTTATTATTTTCTATAAAATAAGTTTGAAAAATAAATGATAATAAAAAATGTTGAAGTTTAAGATTTGAGATTCATTTCATTTTTTACAGTTTGAGAATGATATGATGAACTATAATGCCTTGTTAAATGTTGTTGTAATAATTTAATGATTATAAATATTGTTGTATTGACTTGAACTGTTATAAACTCTGTGAAATTGAAGATAGATTAATTTCTTTCAAATTTGAATAATTATATAGGTGAAAATTTAAAATGCATAGAAATGTGGAGGTTGTGGAGTGGAATTTGCCTCCAATCTTATTATTTTTTAATAATAAAAATATAAAAATTAATAATAATAAAATGTACACAAAAATGTGGAGATCTAGGAGTGAAATTTTGCATTGGTCTTATTATTTTCTATAAAATAAATTTGAAAAATAAATGATAATAAAAAATGTTGAAGTTTAAGATTTGAGATTCATTTCAATTTTTAGGGTTTGAGATTGATATGATGAACTATAATGCCTTGTTAAATGTTGTTGTAATAATTTAATAGTTATAAATATTGTTGTATTGACTCCTTGTTAAATGTTGTTGTAATAATTTAATGGTTATAAATATTGTTGTATTGACTTCAACTCTTGTAAACTCTTATTTCTATGCATTTGCCTCGTAACAACAACTACACTGCGAAATTAGAAATAGATTAATTTCTTTCCTTGAAAAAAAATAAATAATTATATAGGTGAAAATTTAAAATGCATAGAAATGTGGAGGTTGTGGAGTGAAATTTGACTCCAATCTTATTATTTTCAATAAATTAAATTTAATAATATAAATATAAAAATTAATAATAATAAAATTAACACAAAAATGTGGAGGTCTAGGAAATGTTGAAGTTTGAGATTTGAGATTCATTTCATTTTTTTAGGGTTTGAGATTCATCTTATCTTTTAAATGACCGAGATAGATTTATGTTAATCTTAAATTTACTAAGTGTTGATAAGAAAGTGTAAAGTTCTTTTAAGTGCAAAATTTGAGAAAATATTTACACTCTTAATAAATTTTAATTTAAAACAAATCTGCACAAATTCTTAATAATTTTATTTATAGATATTTATCTAGTATATATCTATCTTTATTTTTATTAAAATCCTAAAAACATATATAATTATATATTGATATTTTTATTTAATGTAATACGAAAAGTTATATATTAAGTATTAATTTTTTATGTTTATTAAATAAATTAAATATACAATAGTTATGAATATAAGTCATTCTTTTAATTTATATAGTGAAATATATATATTTTTTAATTTATATAGTGAAATATTTTTTTTCTATTTTTTTTTGTCAAGTTGTTTGTGATCATCTAGGTTTTACCTATAGTTTGAGAAAAGTTACCCAAGGGTATCTAATTAGTCAAAGTCACTCAGGATCACACCTCACTTGGACCACACCAAATCCGCGACCTATGGGCATCTAATCCGTCAAAGTCACTCAGGGATTGCACCCAGCCTATGCCACACCAAAACTACAACCCAGGGGCATTTAATCTGTTAAAATCGCCCGGAGATCACACTTGGTCGGGCCACACCAGCCCTAAGCTGACTGGACTTTTTAACATGCCTCCCCCCTCTAGAACATGGCACAAGAGGTTTGATCATGGGTCGCCTTGCTAAAGAGGCTCATGCTCAACTTGTTGTGCTAGTGAGACTTGACATAGTGAAATAAATTTTAAATTATAAGTATTATTTATATTTTATGTATATTTCATATCTATATATAAAAATATTTGTATTTTTAATTATATGTTTATCAAATAAATTTATTATTTATTATATATTTATTAAAGAATGAGTTTAATAAATAAAATGTTTTTTTTTTGTGAAAATTCAATAATATAATTTCAAGCAAGATTGTGATTTCTTCTTTTTTTAAATGTATTCTTGAATGCATAAATTGATTTAGTACCCTGAAAATCCCCTAAGACACTCAAATTTTGGAGATGAAACAACTTAAATTTATGATTCTTAAAAATCTCAAAGGAACATACATTATGTTCTATTATTATCATTTATAGATTTAATAGTTTATTTTATGAACATTACAACATCTTTAGTATAAACAAATGTTTTTTTTGGTAAAATTTGACCGTGGACCTATATTAATTTTTTATTAAATATTATATTTTAGAATCATTATAATATATTAAAATAAAATATATATAATTAAAAATTTAATAAAAATTAAATTTAAAATTAAAATACTAATTACAAATAATTATTGGATGGAAGGTGGATATTTAAGGTCAATTGAATATTCTAAAATTTTAATAATAGTATACACGAATAAAAAGTTGACATTTATCTCTAAAATGATTATGTTCTTTTTTCTCTTTTAAATAAAAGGATTAATTAGAAAAAATATGAGACTAACAAGTGCCATATGAAGTAATTTAAGGCTTTTTGGAAATATGGTATTAATAAGCCATGGTATTGTAATATATATATATATATATATATACACAAGGATGAACTAATGGTTAGGTGAGGGAGGTTATAGTCTCAAGGATGGACTAATAGTTAGGTGAAGGAAGTTATAAAAGATGAACTAATGGTTAGGTGAGAGAGGTTTGATCCTCGCAAGTCTCATGATCCAATCTTGATTGGACTATTTAATAATTTAAAATAAAGTTAATATATAGATAATATAAAAGCCTATTTAAGTATTAAGAATCTCATATATGATTAAGAATCTTCTTCCATGTTTAAATGTTTAATTAAGTGTATTTATATTTAACTTATAAATAAAGCAGTTTAATTGTGTATAAAAAAGTAAACTAACTATAAACAAAATGATTCTTAATCTAAATATTTTTTCAAATCAATTTTACTAAAATTCAAAAAATAATTTTAAAATTCATTTCTTTAATAAAATTAACTTAATTTTTATATAGTTTTTATTTTATTAGGAGCTTTTAGAAAAAAAACTGTGAAGGATAAACTGTTTTGTCTAGGGAAGAATTTCGAATAATCAATTTCAACCATTAATAATGTCAACCAATAACACAACCCAACGCATTGCCTTCAAAAATTCCAATCTGTATGTTATCAACGATATCGGTAATAAGATTTTATGAACAGTGATAAATATGAGAAGTTTGCTTAGCACAGGATCAAAGGAAAGCTCGGGATATTAGTAATTTGCTTGGTATACAAGAACCATAAAAATACATTCGAAGAAACTTGCTCTCAATGCTTGTGTGTTTCACATATCTCGCAAGAAGTCATACGAGGAGCATCATCTGCTTGAATTCTGAAAAATCCACCTTCCCATCAAAGTTAATGTCAACTTTGCTGATCATATTCTCACATACTAAAATATCTCCTCCTTCCTTCAGTCCCAGCGATTCTAAAATCTGCTGCAGTTCAGAAGCACATATGTATCCATCTCCATCCTTGTCGAACACCTTAAACACTTGCATCAATTCACCATGACATTCCAAGCCATGGTCTCCATCAATATGCTCCTCATCCTGATCATTATTCCAGAG
This sequence comes from Pinus albicaulis, assembly GCA_034641835.2. Classification (NCBI taxonomy): domain Eukaryota; kingdom Viridiplantae; phylum Streptophyta; class Pinopsida; order Pinales; family Pinaceae; genus Pinus; species Pinus albicaulis. Next base: position 516,199,207 of record CM076579.1, on the reverse strand, counting down.
GCTATTGTACAAACTCAAAAACTCATCAAACCCAAGAGATTTGGACGATCCATGAACATCCAAGATGTGATCTAAGTTTACATCCAGACCCACATTGTTTAATATCCTCTTGATATCTTCATTGCTGATCAGTCCATCTAAATCCTTATCAAATACATTGAATATTCTCAGCAAGTCCTCAGGGAGCAGTAATGCAGACATGGGTTTGGTGTTTTCTGATCCAGACCTCATAACTTCCTCACTATTTCTATCATCTTTCCCTTCATCAACTGCCTTAAGCTCAATATAATTTGAGCCATCTGACAGAAAGCCACTACAATAGAACTTCAAAACAGGGTGCTGCAAGTGCAAACTGCATACAATGAACACCAAGCAAGATCTGAGGCTCTGAACTGCTCCTAGAATGAGCCTGCAACTTCCTCTCAGACTGATCATTCTTTCAGCCTATGAATCTAGCAGATATATTAAGGATGATATGGATAACACCCACTTTGGGACTGAAAATTCAGAGTAGAAGCTGCAGCATACACTAGTCCAAGCAGAATTAAAAACTGATATGATGATGCACTCAAAACTTCATATTCAAGTACTGCATGGAGTGCATGAAACTGTATCTGCCCAATATGTATATATAGAAATATCCATATGGGGATGTTCACAACATTATTTTGGGCAACGCTTCATTTCTGGTTATTGTATATAGGGGGAAGCGCGTGACAACTCAGGGAGAATCTCCACGTTCTAAGATAACGCGGAAGCCAGCTGAGCCACCAACAAAGCTTGAGAAATATAATTGCATGGTTGAAACTAAAATATTGTTCTAATTAATTAATGGCTGTACAAAGTGCAGTGTGCTGCTAACCCTCTGAATCTAATCTTATAAAAAGAAGAGTCAGTGGCATTGTCGGAGAAAAAATGGAGATTTGATAACATATATATTTTTTGGCATGGTTGGCAAATAACATTGGGATTACAGTTTCAGGATTTCGATAAAGAATGTGATTATTTTGTTGCACCTAATTTAAAGCGTTGTCTGCCTTCAAGTGACAAATAGAATCTCAACTTCAAATGTGGCGTCGGTCTAACTGAGATATTTGTTTTCAAAAAAAGTAAATGGATTCAAAAATTGCCCTTTACAGTTCATAGATCCAAAAAAGAAAAAATTCCCTTTACAGCAAGACAATTCCAACCAATTGGAAGCTATCTCATAACGAATCTCCCCCATGAATATTTTCCAACCCGGTTGGAAGCTGTGCTGAAAAGAAAATTTAGTACAACCATGTGCTTTCAAGTCCCTCATCACATGATATAGGACCCTTCACACCAACTTACCCTGTGTGGTTTTTACTTTTAATTTTTTCATGAGATTTCAACTAATCACGATGGAAATATCTCTTACATGATAAAGTTTAATTATATTTATTATCAGTTTAGATCTGAAACTATTCTAACGGTGGATTTATCAATCACTAAGAGATCTATTCTAACGGTGGATTTATCAATCACTAAGAGATATCAAATTTTTAGGGGTGTAAATTTTTTTATCATAAAACTTGAGGAATGATTATCACTTCAGAGATTTGATTTTTCTTGACATTTGATAGATTTCGGGTTAAAATGGACTTAGGCTGATTGGAGTCGTGCATGATCACACAAAATTTGGCTAACCTAATTATTGTTATAATTTTAAATATGTTAAATATGTCTAAGATTAATTTGGTCATTTTATTCTAATTTTAAATTTGATGTGAGATGATAGAGACTATTAATAACTTGAATGATGGAAAAATGGACTTAGGCTGATTCGAGTTGTGCATAATCACACAAAATTTGGCTAACCTAATTATTGTTATAATTTTAAATATGTTAAATATGTCTAAGATTAATTTGGTCATTTTATTCTAATTTTAAATTTGATGTGAGATGATAGAGACTATTAATAACTTGAATGATGGAAAATGATGAAATAAAAATTTTGAATACAAAGTGACAACATTAAATGATAGAAAATGTGAATAATAAGAATGTAGTCAATTACAAATAGTCTTCATTGTGATTAATTTCAGAGTATTTTCTTCAATTGTTCTTATTGTCACGCCTATTAGTTTTGTCATATTTTCATATCAATAGTGTGAAATCGTAGGTCATTCAAATCTTTAACTCAAGCTATTGTAATCAACGTCATACCTTGTATCTCTTACTCTCCAATATTAATAGTAGGTGTGTCCAAAGTCAATCATTGTAAATTATGGAGTGTTAAACTCCAAGTAATTTTCAATAGTAGTGGTTTTATATTACCTCGTTTGAATGCAAAGTGACTAACAATGTTGAATATTGGAAATGAGAATAATAAGAATGCATTCAATTACAAATAGTTAACAATTTCAAGAAGCAAACGGTTTAGGTAAGTGAATATTTTATTTAAGATGAAAATTCAAATATATTTATTTATGATTGAATTTTCGCAACATAGAAATCAATGCATGTTGTCAATATTTTTTTTGTACTGACATTGAAATTAATGTATCTAGTGCAAGTATTCAAATAAGATTCGAAACCAACATCTACATTGAAATTAATGCATTTAGTGTAAGCAATCAAATAGGATTAGAAATCAAAACCTACACTAAAATCAATGCATCTAGTCACAGGAAATCAAATACAGGTAGAAATAAACAAGCACACTTAAAATCAATGCATCCAGTGCAATCAATCCAATAGGTTTAGAAATCAACAGCTATATTATAAATAATGCATCTATTGCAAGTAATTGAATAGGATTTGAAATCAACATCTACACTGAAGTCAGTGCATATAGTGTGAGCAATCAAATAGGATTAAAAATCAATACCTATACTAAAATCAATGCATCTAGTCATAAGAATTCAAATAGGACTAGAAATAAACAAGTACGTTGAAATAAATGTATCTAGTGCAATCAATAAAATATGATTAGAAATCAACAACTACACTAAAATCAATGCATCATGTGCAATCAATCAAATAGGATTATGAATCAACATCTTGATTGAAATCAATGCATCTATTTCAGTGAAAAACCAAAATATTCATAAGATGAAAGAGTATGTCTGCCTCCCTCTCTCTATCTCTCTAGTATTCCCTCTCTCCCCCCACTGTATATATATATATATATATATATATATATATATATATATATATATATATATATATATATCCATCCATCTCTCACTCTTTGTCTCTCTATGTCTCTCCTTCCTTCTCTTTTTCTCTCTCTTCTCTCTCACCCCTCCATATATATATATATATATATATATATATATATATATATATATATCTCCCCCTCTTTCTCTCCTTTGTCTTTCTATCTCATCCACCAAATATACTTACTCTCTCTCTATATCTATCTATCTCTCCCTCCTTCTTCCTCTCCCCCTCTCTTTTTCCCTTCTATCCTTCTCCTCTCTCCCTCATTCTCTCTCCACCTTTCTCTCTCTATGTCTTTCTTCTTCCCTCCCTGTCTCGTTCTCTCTTTATTATATAATTTTTTTTTCAAGTGGTATGAGTTCATTAGAGATTACATCACACTTGCCATGTGGTTTGAGAAACCGTGACCCAAGGGCATCTAAGCTGTCAAAATCACCCGAGGATCGCACCCAGCCTCATCCACACCAGCACTAAGCTAACCGGGTTTAACTTGTCTCTTCCCCATAGCATGGGCACAACAGCCTTCGTGAGATTTGATCCTGGGTCACCTTTTTGACGAGGCCCATCCTCAACTAGTTGTGCTAGTGAAACTTGACTCTTTATTATATAATATTAATATCCATAACTTTGAAACTTAATATTAATGCATTATATAATATCATTTTATGTTATATGTAATATTATATTAAAACTCTTTATCTTAATATATTAATATATAGATATTAATTTTATGATGTTAATATATATTATAATATATCAAATTTAATATATATATATATATATAAACCATGGAAAATAATTTCAAAAAAAGTTAGTTTAATTTATATTATTATTAAAGTTATTTTTAAATAACATTAATAATATAATTATATATTTATTAATAAAATAATGAAATAAAATTTATTATTTATTCATTTTAATAGAAATTATTTTAATATAATTTTCATGGTTATTGAATAATTGATCAATTATAATGATTACCCTCTATCCTCGATTTGATACCAATTTATTTTTATTGTATTCATGAAAAGGTGCAATTTTAGATAAAACATCATTTCACGGGTTTGGAATTTATTATATATAAACACCATGGAAGCGATGGAAACTATAATATGTTAATTCCTAAACCCTCATCAAAATTGGAGTCACCATATTTCTCTTTTATCTGCATAAATTATCATATGCCATCTTTGCAACAATCAAGTCCAAAAGTAACATTGTCTCACTACGAAGCTCGAATGGTGAAATATTCAAGGTGGAGAAGCCTATGGCATTGATGTCCAACGTCTTGAATCCTATAAGATATTCATTATATTTTGAATGTTGATAATGATTTATCTCCAAAATAAGAGTTAAAAACTAGGATGGAACATGAGTGGGATCTTGAAAATAATTAACACCATTCACAAAAGTTCATTTCCAAGCATGAGTCCATAAATTCAGTTATAAATTGGAGAAGAAATTTGTCAAAAGGAATGGAATTTTAGTAGTCTTATTATGAAATACAATTTAGTTGGTTCTGCCAATTAAACTATTTTGTTTGTTGATCAATGGACTTATGGTTTATTTTAGCCTTGTTATGTAGTGTTGTATACAAGCCCTACCCCAATTTGTTTGTGGAATGTAAAACTCATTAAATTTCTTAGTAGAATCTTGATTAGTAATTTTGGTTTATTTGTGGTCACATATATTATTATTTCATGTAATCAATACAAATTAATCATTCACTTATATATGTTAATCATTAAATAACCCCTTAGGGTTAGCTCAATTGGTCGACTCCCCATCCTTAAAGCACTTTTTCTATTGAGAGTTCACAAATTTAATTCTCTCAACGCCCTTGGGGTTAGGCATTGTGATTGAGTCGGCAGGAAGTGATCCCTTCGAGTGGAGCTACTTGGTACAAATATTATCTGGACATAGCGGTCACTGATCTCTAAGTTCTATGAACCACATAGGTTAATCATTCAATAGAGATGAAATTTAAAAAATGTTTACATCTAAATTTTAATGCCTACACATCTCCCCTAAATTGAAAATTATTCAGATCTAACATTTAATGTCTAACACCTACACATCTCCCCTATATTGGGTTGTAGAGCATAAAAAATGTATTATTAAAGTTGAAATAAAAATAAAATAAAATAAAAACAACCTTATAAATTTTAAGGTTATTGATCTCTAAGACCTAGGTTTGCAATAACATCATTATGTGTAAATAAGATTTACTACTTTAATTTATTAAATAACTTATTTTTAATCTATAAATGTTATATTAAGAGTGGCAATGCTAGAAGTAAATATCCTATGTGGGAGCCTAAAAAATGGCTTAAACAATTAGGAAGAAGTATACATCCTTTTCCCAAATTTAATTTAGACATGTGTAGATAACCTCAATAACTTGATTACTGTAGAAGAATCCAAGAACCTAATACGTTATATAACCATTGGAATTTTTCAACAAGATTTCAAATTACATGGCATCTTTAAGAGTGTCAAAAATCTTCTAAACAAGGTTCATTATTTCTTTATGTTTCATGTTCTATGGAAAAACAATAAAAAAAGTTAGAATAATGGCCAATAAGGAAATTGAATTGACAATTGAAACTTTGATGATTAATGGGAAAGATGGATATTATCCTATCCCCTAATTATGTGGATTAATGACTGAAGAAAAGTAAACTTAAGGGTTGGCCACAGGTGGAAATGTATAAGGTGCTAAGGCATGTAGAAGTTTCTAATATCTCCTCTGTGTCAATGTGGCAAGGTTGGTGGAACAATCTCAATCTTTCTCTTGTATTGATGAAGAGAGGATGGAAAAACTTAAAGGAATGTTTCTATGAGACATGAGGTCATTTCATAATTTTGTTTCATGTGGTGGAGGATGGCATATATTCATAAATATTGTCCATCTAGTTTGTTATGAGTTTCATTGTTCTCTAAGGTCAACTTGCATCACGATAAGGGTACGACCTACAACCTACTTAGTGAAACATACAATAAAATTGTGGGAAATGGGTGGTGACAAAAGGGAGAGGCTAGGAATAGAAGTTGATTCTCAACTTATATTCATCATTTTATACGGTATTTGGAGCTTAAGTTGTGCCAATGATTTATTTAGTGATCATGATTGATGCTCTCTTAATTGCATATTTAGTATGAATGTTAATTTTGGTTGAAGGTACTAGCAGTACATGTATATAAATTAGTATTTAACCTTAATTTAAAATAAATTCTTATTATAACCTATGTTGGGAGGCTCCATTCAAGGCCTTTTTTCGGGAACGGAAAGCTCTCTCTTTTATTATTTTCATCTAGTTGCAAATAGTTCATGGGTTAAGCTTTTGGGGTGGGGGTCTATAATTCAAATTGTATGTAGAATATACAAATCTAAATTGTATGTTCTTTAGTGGGTTCCCTAAAGGAATTATTCGATGTGGGGAATGGTGTGTAATTGGGGTAATTGGTGGACAATGAACAGGGTAACAAGGACACAACCCTGGGACAGTTGAAGGAGCAACTACAACAATTGCATACTGAAATCCTTGAATTACAAATGAGGTATAATTAGACAGTTTATAGCATCAAAACAAAAATGGAGATGATAATTGACCACATGACACTAATTTATTGAATTGAGGATGAGATTTCCAATGTGCACCAAGAAATCGGGTTTTTTCAAATGATTCTGAGTTCGTAGTAGCTTGGATCTCCTTCCACTATAAATTTGGTAAGTTACTCAACGTTGGGAATTCCTAATCTTAATTTTTTTATTCCATGTTCAGGATAAGGAGAGAATTCATGAAGGTTGTCATACACCTACTTCTGAGATATAAGATGTTTACTAGTATCATTGATGATATGATGTATATTGGTCAGATATATCAGACAACACTAGTAGAAATTATGGATATTTAATAATATGTTTTTTTATAATGGTTAAAAAAGGACATTGGGATTGAAGTTTTAGAATTTAGATAAAGAATGTGATTATTTTTTTGGACCTAATTTAAAATGTTGTTTTCCCTCTAGTGACAAATAGAAACTAAACTTCAAATATGGTGTCAGTCTAACTAAGAAAATTCTTCTCATGCAAAGTAAATGGTTTCAAACCTTATCCTTTAGAGTAATACAATTCCCAAAAAAACAAAAAACAAAAATCGCTTTATAGTAAGATAATTACAACAAAAGAGGAATCCATCTCACAAGGAATACTCCCTAAGAATATTTTCCAACTAGATTGGAAGCTATTCTAAGAATAAATAATGAGTTAGCTAGGGAAACCCACTCCTTCTAGGAAACATGTGCTTTCAAGTCCCTTGTTAACTATTAGGAATATTTACATGAAGTGACCCTATCTTTCGAGGAAAGATTCACTTTCAAATTATTATTATTATTTATAGAATATTTTTTCCCTAGGATTGCTACCCTAAACTCTTTTCATGAGATCTAAATTAGTCATTTGATGGAGATTAATCCCCACACAAATCAACTAACCTATATCTAATGGGTCATCAATTTCAATTGAACTCATTGCAGCTTTACCAAATTTAATAATTTTTTCCTTAATAAGAGAAAATAAACTACCTTATAAATTTTAAGGTTATTGATCTTGAAGATTTAGGCTTGCAACAACATCATTAACATCATTATTTCAACAACCCTCGTTAAAAATACATGTAATAAATGAAAAATAAGACCAAGGGCATGAGACACATATTCCAATTTGAATGTTGGACAAAAATATAATGATGGGGAATCATTGGCAAAGGCAATGGAAAAGGCTTTGGAAAGGCAAAGTGGCATTTACTGGCATTTATTTATGAAAATAATAGAAATTAGGAGAAAAAGAAGGTAAAAGGTCATGGGTTGCATGTGAGGAGGAAAATGAAAGAAAATAATGGAAATTGAATAAAATAGAGGCCTTGTCGATCAAAAGGCTTATGAGGACCAGTTCACAAATTTTTTTCAGTTTTCGCTTTTTTTAGTTCAATATTTGGCACTCTCATTCTATTCTCTCTCCCTCATACTCTTGCACACTTATAGTTTTATTGGAGAACTCTTGGAGGATTTTGGGAATACTTTGGATTTAGAGAAAGAAGGCAAAGGAAGATCAACAAATCACAAGAGAATAGCGGGATCAATAGCTACAACATGTTTACTTTGTAGGTACTGAGTTGCATGTATGATTTCCTTGCTAGTTTTGGCATGCATGGCATATGCATGTGGTTTTTCGGTTATGATTTATCATTGGCATGGAGGATTTCTTGAATTGACAGTGGTTTTTCCTAGCCTTTCCATTTCCTAGATAGCCATGGTGTTGTGGGTTTTCCCTTGTTTTTTATTTTTGGTGCTCATGTTCCTTGTGGTTATAGGTTGAGTTACTAGTTCATGGAGTCTTGGTTGTACAAACGCTCTGGAAGCCTAGTAACAACTTGGGTTGAGTTGCTAGTCCTCTAAGCTTATTGGTTGTACAAATTCTCTAGATCCCTTGGTGGGTTGAGTTACTATTCTTGGAAGCCTTGGTTGGAAAAACGCTCTGGAGCTTGGTGACAGTTGTGGATTGAGTTACTAGTCCTGGAAGCTGGGTTGGAACAAATGCTCTGGAGCCCTGGACAACTTTGGTAGAGATCGATTTGGTGATGGTTAGTGATGTATTACCATGAGTTAGAATCACTAATTGAGGATTGAGGTGATTTTGCCTCTGGAAGCTCTAGTTTGGTTTTGCTTGGTTTATTCCATGAGATCCCACATTCATGCTTGGAATATGGCATGGGGGTTAATTTCTTAAAGAGAGATTTGGTTCAGCCCAATCTGTGGTTGGGTGGTACGAAGAAGTCCCTCACTTGGTTGGTTTTGCATATGATAATAAGAGCTTTTTTCCTCTTGTATTTTATGGGTAAATGTACTTGTTATTATGTGGTTTTAATGGTTGTTCTATAATTGATATTTCTATGATTATATGTTGGTTATAAGCATGGTTTATGATAGATTTGAGTTATGGCTCTCATCGTGTTTTGGTTAATAAATAAAATGTTAATGAATGCATGACCTAATAGATGATATTTCAGCTGTTATGAGAGGGAATCATACCTTCTTGATGATTCTCAGATAAGTATGACATCCCTATGTTGAGATGTGTATTTATGACCTATACATTTCATGTTCATGGTTAGGCTTGGTTAGGTCAAGTTCTTGTCTAAGATTTGTGTGGAAGGATTTTTCCTTGTGTCATTCATGGTTTTGTAAAGTTTCATTAAGTTCTGGGTAGAGCTCTAGTTCCTAGCTTGAAAAAGTGGCTCGAATCTCGTGGTCGCTGGCACGGAGCTAGTTGAAAAAGACTAATGTCACTCCCTTGTAGGCATCATGCATGCACTAGAGGGTTATAGTCAAATTCCAGTAGTGTTGTGCTAGAATCTAGAAGATCATGGCACTGATACAAAGTTTTATCTAATGGTTTGGTCACCTAGAAGGGTGGTTTAGCCCTTGGGTGTCTTGTATGACTTTAGGGAAGTCATTAAGGTTATTTCTTGTCGATTCCACTTCCTTAAGGTGATCTAGGAGGTTGAATGGTTGAATAATATCCTAGTAACTCTTCATCACATGCTTACCCTAGCAAGCCGGTAACTTGGGTAAATGTGGGAGGAGGGTATTACAGGGTGGTATCAGAGCATGGTTCAACACTTGGACTAGATGGGAAGAATGTGCTTGTCATGCATGCATGTAGGTTGTATATATGCTTGTTATGTATTCGTGGTGGTGATAATTGTTACAGTTGTGTTGACATGTAGAATTTGATGATAGTTAGGATGTGTTTGTCATGCATACATGTTGGTTATATATGTGTTTGCTATGCATGTCAATTTATATATGGTTGTTAGGATGTGTTTTTCATGCATACATATTGGTTATATATGTGTTCGTTATGCATGTCTGTGTCTATATGGTTGTTATGCATGTATGGTTATGGTTATGAATGTCATGCATGAGTTCATTGTTTCGAATGTGTTGTCATGCATAGGTTGATGTTGAAATTATGAATATGATGACCTCATTGTGGGTGTGTGTGTGTGTGTGTTATGATAATCCAGATTGACCTTGTAGTCAAGATAGCCTCCCCTAAACTTCACTAAGGTACGTGTGATTTTGTTATATTTGGTTATATGGCATGTTATGTTTAAAGAAGCAGAGGATCAAAGGTGAATACTAGAATGGTGGATTACAATTCTCGAGACTCTCCATATAGATTAGATGAGCACACCCCTCACATAGAAATTAAATTGAGAAGTTTGAAGGCATAAATAAGAAGTTTCAAAGCAGAAAATGACATGATCATTCAGTAACAAGAGATACTTGTTAGGGCACAAGAGAAACAAGCAGAGGTTTATGCAGTTATCCTTTAGATTTTGTCAGACTTGCAGAGATAGGGACCACTTAGGATCATTCATGGACACGAGGGTAAGACTAATGGAGCATATGTAAGTAGGTCTCATGGTGGGCACAAGTCAGATAGAAATGATACTTTAGAGATGGAAAGTTCTTGGATACACCTGATAGACGATATAGTAGATATGGGCTTTACTCTAGTTCTAGTTCAGACAGGTATCATGTTCATCATTTCTATCATCCTTATAGGAGGAGTGATAGGGGATATTTTCTAGATGATTTCATGAAATAAAATCCACCTACATTTGATGGATAAATGAATAATTCACGAGATGCGGAAACATGGTTACTTGGGATGAATAAGTTCTTTCAGTTACATGGTTACTCAGAGAACATGAAGGCCAGAATAGCTATGTTCGGTCTTAAAGGTAAAGCATTCATTTGGTGGGAAGATGTAAAGAACCTCAGACGAATCTGGGAATATTATTTGACTTGGAGTGAGTTCGAGAGACTTTTCAGGAAGAAATATCTATCTGAGAGATACTACGATGATAGGGAAAGGGAATTCTATGAGATAAATATAGGATCTATGAACGATGAGGATTATAATAGCAGGTTCTTTGAGCTATTTATATATGTGCCTTATCTAAAGGAGGAGAAATAAAATATTCATAGATTCATTAGTGGGTTTCCAGTATCGTTCAAATACAGGATTGAGTTTGATGAGGCTATATCATTGGAGGAAGACATCAGAAACCTAAATCATTATTATGAGAAATCGAATCGTGGATCTAAGACTAAGCATGATTGGAAGGGTAATGGAAAGAATAAAGGTAAACGGGATAAGAAGTGAACTAGACCTTGGGACACAAATGACAAAGAGAATGTATCACGTTTTAAGAAGTTCAATGCAACTGACAGAGGACAACGATTTCATTTTAAGGAGTAGAATAAGGGTGATGGAAAGAAGCCTTTACAGCGTTGTAATTGTGGCAAGGATCATCACCAGAGAGATTCTCCATAGCATTAGGGTCAAAAAAACGTAGTTTTACAGTGCTCAATAAGCACAGACAGTGGGGGATGTTAGACATAGTATTCTTCAGATTTACGCAGCGTTGGATAATAGGCAGGTGGATCACTAGTAATATATTATTGAGATGGATAATAAGTTTTGTGATCAGGTTGTTTCTATTTTGATTGACCCTAGATCTAATTATAGTTATGTTAATCCTAACTTGGTGGGTAAGTGTGATTTGAATAAATAAGGACATGCATAATATTGGTATTATATTAATTCGTAAAAACCTTCGTTAGAAGGTATTTTCCTTTTAATGATCCTACCCAAACCTCCAAGCCTCTATGGGGCTCCTTTCTTCCAATGATAAATCCTCAACCTAGTACCTACTATGGTTAAACTACCATTTTAAGATTTCCCAAAATCACATAGATGAAGACTTTGGAGGAGATGGGATAATGCCTCTTGAACCTTTAATTTGAACTTCCATTCCCACATATGACACAAATAGAAAAATATATCAAACATGCAAAATAGATATTTTAGGAGTTGTTCACCCTAGTAATAAAGGAGGAGGTGGAAGCAATGGAGAACATTTTCCACCAAAATTGAAAGAAGGGATGTAAGAAATAGATTAAACAGGAAATTAAAATTTGGTTTATTAACCCTGGATTTTCAAGAACCAGAGATACCAATATGTTCATAACAATTGAGTTGTATTTGTTAACCAAGGCCTGTCTAGAAGATACAAAAGAAAATACTATGCACTCTAATAATCCCTAGTTGTATTAATTAGGCCACAGAATTGTGACTGGACAACTAACAAACATTAAAGAAGATAGGATCCTTATTCTGGAAGATTGAAAAGCTAGGTTGAGCATTCTAATGAAAGAAGCAAATTACTTAAAGCCCGTAAAGTTCATAAAAAAAAAATTGAACTATGTGCTATCAAAGTGATCTAAATTCTCAAAACTTTATGTGGCTGAGTTAGTGTTTGGGGTTTCTCAAGGAACAATCCTTACAAGAGAGAAAGGGAGATTGTTACATTTATCTTGATAAAACACATACCTATATAGTGGTATAGGAACCTCAAATTTGTGACAATTATGTTACATGAAATCAAAATTTAAGCAGTCGCCAAAGGGGCCAAAAATTCTAAGCATAAGTATCATTGAAGACCAATAAATATTCCTCATAAATTTCTAAGCTATATATACCATCTAAGTTCTCAAAGAAGATGAATTAATGAGCATGTTTAAGAGCCATCCTACAGTCCTGTTTGGAAGACTAGAAGAAGTGACATCAGACATTGTGAAGAAATACAACCTTGTGAGCATAAGTGTATAAAAAGGAACCAATAATATGAACTGAGATTTCTCACCTTATTTATGTGCATAAAGGATACTAAGATCTAAGGCTCATTAGGCATATCATCAAGCTGCAGTCACCTTAGAAGAGAAGAATATGTAGTGTGTAATTTCAATGCATATGTATAGTGTCAAGATTGGAATATATATACACAATTCAAGCCTATACAAGTTAGTGAATTGGCCTACATTGAAATAAGCAAAAAGTTACAAGTATCCCTCTTGAATAAATTCTTTGAGTAAGTAATAGTCCCTACTAAACGTTGAAGAGTAGCAACATCACAAGAATCCTTGGTGAAATAATTCAATATCTTGAGACCTGTACACCACAAATCCAAACAAGAAGGATGTCTACAATTAGAAATTTTGGAATGAAATTAATGAAATTTGCAATACTCCTTGAAGGCAGTTTTTATAATCATGAGCAGGCCTTATAGCAGTCTCCATGATCATTAGTGATAAAGTTTTGAATTCATGAGGTATGTATAATTTGTTTATTAAAATTATAACATTAGATGTTGAGTTGGTTATTTGATTCTAGGTTTTATAGTTGTCTATCTAGGGTTGTAAATAGTACATGTGAGACCCTAACTATATAACCTTGAAACCCTAACCCTTATCCTCTAGTATTTGTGAGCTAACTAGGGTATATGTCAAGTATGATTATATGAGAATAATAAGTTGTATCTGACATTAGGTACCTAGTCCTATATTTGGCATTTGTTAACCCTACGATTTCATCCTCCACTGTTGCTTAGAAACCTTAGATTGAAAAAATTAGCATCATGCTCTTAGTATCACATATTTTTTACTTTTCAATCAGAATTGCAAGAATTAAGGTTAAAATTCAGAGGCAACATGTCGACAAAGGAAACTCTATAAGGCTTGTGAAAGGAGCAACTGTAGGTATGTCTAAAACTATAAGATTTGCAATAAAACATTTTCATTAAAATTATTTTAAATTTTCCTTGTATTACTATCTTATGTTTAGTGTTTTGAACCGTAAAGATTATTGTTAGGAAGATAAATAACTAAATTGAGTATAAATTTTTCATTTGTTCATTTTTGTTTAAACCCTAACCTTTAGGGTTCACTATAAAACCCTAAATTTTGATGCTTAAGGTATTTTTTCATGCACTAGACCAAGAATAATTGTCGTAAGTCTTAGTGAAGACCATGAGGAGAGAATTCCACCTGGAGGATTGGGTAAGAATATGAGATCGATAATCCTTGAGGATAATAAATCCAAGAGAGGTAGTAGTCTCGTGATTGACACTCTTTGAGGATCTGATGGGGTATACAATATGAAAGTGGTCGAAGAGGACCAATTTTATTTGATGATTGGTAATATTTATCAAAGATAAGAATAGTCCTAAAGGGACATACCCAGTGAACATCCAAGTGGGGTATGTGCCCTGAGAGATAAGTGTAAAAAGAGATTTATTTTGTTTAAAAAGTGTCTTATATTCCACCAACTAATCAGGTTGGCCAACCCTTCAAGTTCTCATGGTTTGTTGGTCTTTGGGTATATGTTCTTGGAAGTTTCATTTGAAGTTGATAAGAAGAGAAGTTGGGTCTATTGTTGAAAATGGTAACTAGCTTCGGTCTTCATAATTGTATATGTACCATGAATTGATGTAATCAGTGTACTTCTCAAAAGAAAAAGAAAATAAAATTGTATTTTTTCAAAAGAAAAATATTTATTCAAGAATGGGTTTCTTTCCCATTGATTATTTTGGCTTAGGTTTAGCACCCATTGTGTGCTCTAGGGTTTTTACAAGGACAAATTCAAGGTCATGATGTAATTTCCCTTAGAGGGCTCTTGAATCCATGTAAAATAAATATGTTTAAATGTACAATGTGATCTAGAAGTTACCAAGTGCTGGGTCAGCCAGCCCATCAAGTCAGCCCCACAAGAGGCACTTGAAACCTGCCAAACTATATAAAGGAGATTTATTCAACCTCATTTGAGTCACACAAGTAATTCACTCTCTTCAAGAATTTTGAGGCGAATTCAGAGTGAGAAAGAGGAGAAGGATAGCATGGAAAGGAAGAAGTTCTATTTGTTTGTATTGGGTGTCAATTCTTTGTTTGGAAAGCTCGCATGTATGGGAATAAAATTATCTCTGTTAATTTTTCGAGATAGAGAAGAGTAGAAGACTGATTTATAGAGAGAATCATTGTTTTTTGGTTTGCTAGCCTATCACTTGGTGAGTTGTCTTGATCAAAGGCCCTGGAAGTATTCCTTGAATTTATATAAGAAGAGAATTTTTTGGGCTTTTCCCCAATCGAGGGGTTTTTCCATGGCGTGGATCCTATTTATGGTGTTCTTGTTTGCATTATGATATTTTATATTGGCATTGTCTTGATGATGAACACAAAATAATAATTATGATTATGAACTAACCTTATATCACAAGAAATGTCAATATAAAAAGATAAAACATTATAAAAGAAACCCTAATTTTGTTTGCCCTAGTTTTTCTCAACATGGTATCAGAGCTAAGGTCATTTGTATAAGGGAAATATTGAAGGTCACAAGATGTATCAAGGTTGGAAAAGAAGTACTTTATCCTAGGATGAGATTCTAGATAAGATAAAATCCAAGTTCTGGGCATAAATTCAATACCTTGTCATTGTAATAAGAGCACAATCTTATACAAAAGTAAGCATAGGTGTCTTAAGCCTATTTTCAAGAGACCAAATAGTCAATAAATTCATCATCTCAAGATCGAACTCATTTGTAATTGGATCAAAGTTCTTGGCACTATATGTAGCCATATTATCAAGTTCAGAAATGTAGACTTGCATTAAAAAATCATTGAAGTTTGAAGGAGAACAATGCCACTATTTGCAAGGGTTTGAATAGCCTACTCTCAAGTCCTAGGAAGGTCTAAGCCTTTAGAAAGAGAAACAAGGTTCTGGGCATCAATCAAAATATTTGTTCTATCCATTACATGAAGTATAATTCCCTGAAGTATTCTCAAATATGAGCCTCAAAAATTCTGGGAATTTTTTGTTGATATGTGAAAAAAAATTAAATATTGTATCAAGTCTCTCCATCAATCAAAGAACTAGGTATAGTCACTTTTTAAAGGAACCGAGTGTATTATAAAGGAGTAATAAAATAATCCCTATAAGGATTGATTCACAATCGTGTGGCAATCAAAGAAGAGTCTAAAAAGTTCTGGAATTACTACATGTATTAGAGGACCAAAATCTTGATCATAATCACCTAGAAGAAGACTGAGATTCCTCAATATCTCATTACAAACCTAGATCAATTTTTTAAGGCATTTTGGAAGGGTATATCTCATCTACAGTCAAGGTAATTCTTCCAAACTTGCATAGTTACCCTATACTCCTTACAAGTTCAGTTTTGTGAAGTCGAGACATTGTGGCACAAGAGTGCAGTCACAAAACATATATATACTTGTTCTCTAAAGCATGAGAATTCAATCAAGAGATCTGAACTTCAAGTGGTCTAGTATAAAAATCAAATTTATGAGTATATAAGTAAGAATTATATTCACTATGTGATTCATCATGTTCTCCAATGTTTGGGAAAAGGTTTTTTTGACAAATTATGAGTATATATTCGTCATCCTTATCACTTACAAAGAGATTCAAAACACAATTTTTAGCATACTTTTATTTGAAAATTCATACTTGAAAGGGGCAGTTGAAAGTAATCGAAAAAAATTGAGAATAAATAATCTTGGAATCTACAATAATCTTGGATGAATCTCAAGAAGTGAATTTGGAGCAATTTTTGGAACAAATTGAGGAAGTAAATTTGGCTCATCCTAGCCATCAGTCAAGTGTTGAAAATTTTGCATTTAAGATGTCTTCATTTTGAAAGGATATCAACAAGCTGGAAGGGACTTGTAACTACCTAGGGTGTAGGAAATGGATAGACCTCATCCTCGTTGAGAATGATGATATGGATTGTGTTCTAGGCAATGTTATAGAACCAGAAAATAAGGATACATATGCATGGAACAAATATTTAAAATTTTAGAGTAGGTCTCAAAGGATATTGGTGGAGTCAATTAAAGACATTGTTATCCCTTTTGTGGCAGAATTAATTAAGGAAAAGTACATCTATGAGAGATTGAATAAGATGTATTTATTGAGCACCTCAGGTCCAAATATTTCACTAAGGAGAAGGTTGTAAAAAGAAATCATTCTTTTTTAAGAAGACATTTCATCCCATCTTATGAATATGTCTCAACTAAGATATCAATTGCATGCTCTTGGTGAAAAAACTACTGATGCAGAAATGACAATATGTGTTCTCGTTGCACTTCCTCTGGAACGAAACTTCTTTGTGACCAGCATATACTCAAGAAAGGAAACAACCAGTTTCATTGAAATTTGGTCCCAATGTGTGATGGAATAATCCCAGATGAAGGAAAAATAGGAAACTAATCCTCTTGGAAAGTCTCAAGCTTATGCCGCAAGGATGAAAACATTGGGCAAAGGAAAGTTTGAAAGATCTCATCACCCAAGGAATAAGGTTGGTGTCTCAAATGTAAGATGCTTCAAGAAAAATAAGTTGGGTAACTTTTGAAGGGATTTCCATAAAATTGTGAAAGAATCCAATCAAAGAAATAATGGATCACATGTAGCCAAACAAGTCAATGAACCTGAGAATAAGAAGCCAAAAGATTAAGATCATCTGGATCTCTTATTCTAAAATAACTCCATCATGATGATTTTGTATAGTTAGAGTAGGACATGTAGTTGCATTGGTAGAATACACAACATCATGGTTTTCATGTTGTATTTAAATATTTTATGGTATATATGTTGTTCACATGTCACAACAGTTATCTAGCAAGAATAAAATTCATGTTGAAAATTTATTAAAGATGTAATAGGATCATTTAAGGATCCCTTATGTGATGACGGAGAGATTTATTTTAGTAATAATGACCATGATGGTATCATCACTATTGTTTGTTTTAACTTGCGGTGAGCTTCTTGGAAGCTTGATTGATTCAATTTCAACATGAAATATCTCATCTGGGATATGAGAAGAAGTTAGTAAAAGGATATATGACTCGATAACACATGGTGATGATGTTCCTCTAAAGAAGACTATAATGATGAGTGGAGAAATACCATGATAATTATGACAAATACATGATATGACCCTGCACACTAAAAGAAGGCTTATTTCAAGATGATGATGACTTGGATAAGTGATTTTGGCACTTAGTCCAAATAATTTTGCATAGTACACAATGACGTTAGGTTGTAGATGGTTCGATAATCATGTCTTGATATATCACTTTCCCAATATTCAAAGGGAGCAATTTTCAAGCCCCATCCACCTTGATTGTAGGACAAGAGACCCCCCTTCGTGTAGTGATTTTACTATTAAATTTTACAAAGGTGTACATACTCTATGATGGGCCGAGAAATTAACTTATTTTTGTCAACTTGCTATCATTACTTTGACCATTTATATCTCTTAGACGCCTCCAAAATTATCCTTTCTACATATATTTGTCACTATATATATATATAAGAACTAAAAAGGTTACAAATAAAATATTCAAGATATTGTGTCCACTATTCTATAGTTTATACATTTTCTTTATAAAAACAAGCTAATATATAATAATCACATAAAATAACAAATTATGTAGCTCCTTTGTGTACCTTTAGTAGAATCATTGGTTAGTGCATATCTAATAGCAGCTTAGACAAACTAAGTTGTTGTAGCCACTACAATCCCCTCCAAAATTTTATCCCATACCAAATTTTGGATCCTTCCTTGGTCTTGTTCGTGGTTGTCGAAAACTTTGAAGTTCATTTCATTGATTTTCTTAAAGTATTGAGATCCCTTTCACAAGAGAGGAAAATTGTTGTCTTTTGGCATGTTGGCTCTCCTAGTGAATGTATGAGTTTTTTATAGTGGTTTCAAGAGGTAATATTTGCGTAAATGAGTTGTTCCAACCTTGTAAGTATTCGTTGCACTCACTTCCAAAGTTCTGAGCACCATCGCACAAGTGTCGTCATGGTCATCGTAAAGTGTATCTCTAGTGGCGCACTTGTCGTAACTGGTCATAAAGATGTCACACGAAGGAGAACACTTTATTTGTATGTATTGGATGATCTATTTTTTTAATTCATCAAGTATGCTAAGTGTGTGATCATAGTCAGAGTCCATCACTGATCACATTAATCTCTCCAATCCCACACTCAGACATTTTCAGGAGATCTTCCCGACCAAGAAACTTAGCTTCACCAGGCTTCCCCTAAGCTATGCACTACACAGTATTAGTCCTATGGATGTGAACTGGTTTCTTAGACCTACGCAGTACACAGTACTAGCCTCCCAATGTTGCTTCATTGTGCAGCGTTTCTGACCAAGACCTAACTTCGACCTTCGGAATTGCGCCATCATGGCCTCCATCCTGGCTTGAACTGCGCACTTCACAATTACAAGACACAAGCTCATCCCCTAAGCCTTAGAACCATACACTGCATAGTCACCCAGGCCTCCTTGACCTCCTGAATTGTGTAGTAAGCGTTCCCATCTCTTATCCCTACTACTTGTCCCGACTAACTCTAGAAATTGCGCAGTCATGTCCCTCAGCCCAGCCAGAACTATGCACTACGCAATCTCAAGGCGCAAGGCTGGCCCATGCCTACCTTAACTATGCGGTCATTAAGCCTCCTTTCCTATCCTTTCAGTTTTCTTGGGTTTAGTTCATGGATCAAAATGCATCATCTTAGGCTAGGGGTTTTCAGATTGATGTTGTCCTGTCATGAATGAATTGCAGGAACAAGTACTCTATCAAGTCATGGAAAGATGATAAAGGAGGAGGAGAAGGAGGGAAGCATTCTCAAAGACACTCTTGCATCTAAACTAACAATATGATTGATTAAGAGAAAGTGAAAGGACACTAATTTTCTACCACTATCCAATACTTGAGATCATTGAAGACTCCCTATCACCAAGGCTTGTGGAGGAGTAAAGGAGAGCTCTTTCATGAAGGCATTCAACTCTCAGTAGTAGTCATGTCTTGACATTTCCATTTCATCAAGCAGTCCATGTCAGAAGTGTCATATCATGTCATGTCATGAGTGGTCATATTTCCACATCACTAGAGTATATCATGACCATTGTGATAAAATGTATTGTAAAGTGGAAGTCCAAAGGACATAATGAATGTAAAGAGTCATGTAAGTTGAAAATTCATGGGATCAAACAATCATGAGGGTATTCAAAGAGTCACCCTTGTTTATATATACTCTCTCATTTTATGAGAAAAGGACTTTTCACCTTAGCTCCACCAATAAAGCAATAGAGAGAAAATCGAGTCCTTTTGTGGAGCAAGGAGTGGCTCCAACGCTCCACTATTGGAGCTAGTGATGTTCATTGTACATATGTGTCTTAGAAATTTTACTTAATAACAGAATCCTATCAAAGTGAGCATGTTCCTCATGCATGAATTATGAATGTTTGTAATACTATTCAGCAGATGTTTTTACTTCATGTTTGCTTTTCACATGTACTAATATAGTTGAACTATTTCGATTATTTTTGTGCTTATCTCGTTGAGAATGTTTTGTAATGGTTGTAATTGTTGTCACATCCTTGTGTACTATTCTTTGGGATATTAGACAGATATTTCTAACATTTTTGTGTATGTAGTTTTTATCCCATACTTGTGTACTATTACATACGATATTAGACAAATATTTCTCAAATTGTTGTGTAATGATTGTCGCATCCCTTCGGGACTATTCCGTTGGATGTTTGACAGAATATTTCGGTTCACGTGTGTCTCTCCCTAGGTGTTACTATTACCTCTCTCTTAGAGGCTCACTTTTCTTCCTCTTCCCCTTTGCAGTATAAAATCCTTTACACACTAGCAATCGTACAATCACCAGGCACACCCCCTTTCTTTTCAAAAGTAAATTTGCATCACTCTCTCTTGTTGACAGCAAGATACAAGGAATATCTTTAAGAATAAGGCAA
Source organism: Pinus albicaulis (assembly GCA_034641835.2). Classification (NCBI taxonomy): domain Eukaryota; kingdom Viridiplantae; phylum Streptophyta; class Pinopsida; order Pinales; family Pinaceae; genus Pinus; species Pinus albicaulis. Next base: position 516,178,254 of record CM076579.1, on the reverse strand, counting down.
TCAGGCCATTTTTCCAAATGGGAATCCTACACCAAATGGTGTGACTTCTAATTGGGACTTCATATCGGGGAGATCCCATGAATGTTGGCAGGTCCAACACCGTCAACATTTCTGGCACTAGAAGGAGGGCTGCTAGTTTTTTTATGGTTGATAAACCCACCTACCCAAACATTACATCTTATGACCACGGCAGCAACATATGCTCCACCTCCCCTGCTCATGCTCCTGAAGTTGGTGACTCTTCTAAAACATAGCCCACACGAACTTGTGAATTATCATAAAATAATATTCAGGCTATATGTCCCATAACCCATTAGTTCGCAACGGTAGTTGGATTAATCCCCGAAGTATATAGTGTTCCATATTCTCCAACTAAGAATAATACCACCTCTATAGGAGTAGTGGTCACCACCTTGGAAGACATGGTTCTTTCCACCCTCAAAGAGTTAGTAGTTTCTGTGGAGAACGCAAAATAACCTCCAGTTTTCAGTGGTGGTGAAGGACATAACCCGCTACTCTTAGGCATAACCTTCCACGAGTTAGGCGGTGACGAAGAGGAAAAAGAGTTATCAGATTCTCACAAAGAATAGGAGGAGGACAAAGATGAAGAAATGGTAGACCAAGATCTGGATTAGATGTCTCAGGGCCCACTCACACTTCCAGGTGTGCTGCATAAAATTCCAAGGCACCAATAAAATCTCGTAACAAAGTATGACCCTGACAGAACAGTTAAAGTGGAAGACCACTTGGACAACTTCTACCTACATCTGCAAACACTTGACGTGCGCTAGGATGACGTTGCATGCAGAATTTTTCCATGTATCTTAGATGGTAGAGAAGTTGTATAGTACCACATTCTTCCCCGAAACTCCATCCAGAATTGGAGGGGCTTTAAGAAAATGTTTCTTGAGAAATTTGTTGATGATAAGACCGCTACCATGTTGTTGAAAGAGATAGGTAGTCTAAAAATGGAGCCAAAATAAAAGGTGAAATATTTCAATCATAGGTTCGATCATGTCTTGAACATAATTTTGGAAGACACGAAACTCATGACTCCATTACAAAGGACTACTACACTTTTTCCTTTCCATCAAGCATTGTGCAGTTCGTGAAGCGAACTGCGAAAAAATCACTTACAAAAAAAATGAAGAAGCAATCGCGGTTGAGAAAGACTTGTGCACAATTTGAGTCATAATAGATGATGAACCAATAAAGGAATCCAAAGATACAGGTTAAAGGTCTCAAGCCTCAGTAAATAAGGCCAAAGAGAAAGAATTGTTTGATCTTGAGAACTTGACCCGGATACTGAAGAATATGTCAAACGAGTTGGCATAACATAAAAAAAGGTCAAGTGATACCAATGTCAACAGAAAGCCTCTACGATTCAACCTATTTAAAAGAACAATGAATTTAGGTACAAACATCAATCCACTGGAAAAATCTGCGCATATTTCAAACGTAGCATTGAATCTTGACAAGTTGGGCATGACCAAACATTGTTCATATCATCAATATTACCATTATAATAAAATTTTCCCACTGTGGAATCACGCCATGAGCTCTATTTCTACGACATATTACTCGCTAATGAGCATACCAAGTCGAAAGAAGAAAAGGAACAAGATGCTACACCCAATGAGACTCCAAGTGTTGGGCATGTAGTAAACATGTTCAACTGTGTACTTGCATCCCAAAAGGACATAGCTGAGAAACAGCCTCTGAGTGAACCCCCAGCCCAGAAGCATACCAATTGTTACAACTTGGGAATCCAAGGGCTGAATAGTACAAAATATTTGACGAAGTAGAAACTCAAAGAATCCTTGTTAAGGAAAATCAATCCGCCAGTCAACTCGACGCAAAACACTCAGAGCAAGTTCAGGAAAGTGATCTCAGCCAAAAATAATTCCACAAACAATAAATATAAGATCATCACTCTGAAATTAACAAGTCAAGCTACCTCACTGACACTCAGGTTGTCCTTCCTGTTGTGGACTATAACATAGTTGAAGACATAAAAAAGGCTCGTGCGAAAATTTCACTGTTTGAGTTAACAGAGATCACGATCCAATGGAACATTATTTTATGAGAACTTGGAAGCTCCTTCACAAGTAATATTACTCCTTCAAAAAGGGGTTAGGTATGGCTTTTGATCCTCTCGAATCAGTACTTCATGCTTTAACATTGGAAGTAAACACACTATGCGCTCCCTTTCTCTTAAATTTCGAAATCCTCAATTTCAATGTACACAACTGCTTGGTTGATTCTTGTACATCAGTAAATGTAATTCCATTATCCATCAAAAAGAAAATCAACAAAACATGGAGCAAAACTGATGCGCAGATCATTCAATTGGACAGGACTCTTGTCCACGCAGTTGGTGAACTTAGAGATGTGATCATATTCTTATCATATGATACATGAGTTCACCAATGCATAAACATAGTGGTTGTGGACATACCGGAATATTATGGACTATTTTTAAGTAGATACTCTTCGATTAAGTTGCAAGGATACTTTGCTACATATTAGTCACACCTATGGCTTCCGTATAAGGGAAAAAACAACCAGATTCAAGTAGACTTAGAAAGATACATGAAGCAGAATGTGACTCCCTTGAATGGACATAATAAGCCAATGGCTTTCGCAGAACTTGTGTTCGGAAATTGCTTCCTGGAGATACAATTGGGGTGCTATCTTGCACGGCCATCCCCAGTCCCACCAGAAACACAAATGGATCTCCTTCCTAGTCCAACTTGTGCAAATGACTTATGTACAGTTAGTAGTAGAAATATTAGTACTAGTACTAGTGTAGTTCACAACCCTTATACATATGATTTGTGGACTCTTTTCTTTAATTATTCAAAAACACAAGAAGGATTTGGAGCCAGTTGCATTCTAGTAGACCCTCTGTATAGAAAATACTTGATCTTAAGTTTCTTGGATTTTGAGTGCACAAACGACATTGTTGAGTATGAGGCACTCATTTTGGGCTTACAAAAATCCATTGACCTCAATGGTACGTCCCTAAAAGTAGTAGGTGATTCATAAATAGTGGTATGGAAGGTACGTAATACCATTCATTGTTGTTCACCTCATATAAAGAGTTATCAACAAGGGCTATGGGGTTTAATTTTCATTTATAATATTTCAATATTATTTTTGTTCCTAGAGTGTGGAACACAGTTGCGGATCCATTAGTCAACGTTGTTGCTAGGTTATCACCACTAAGGGATGGTTTTTCTGTTGAAATTATTTATAAACCATCCATCCCTGATATTGTCACTAATTTGCACATTTTTTATGACAACCAAGAGATACTGCACTTCATGGCAAGCATTAATGTATTCAAAGATGCAGTGATCGACGAGGACAAGCATGAAGAAGCGTCGTAGGATGAAACTGGAAATAATAAAGGAAACCTCATCCCTAATGGTTTGGTATCCTTGGAAAAGCTATAACACCTGCATAATCGCTTTTGGGAACCTTCCAACGCAAAAACTCATAGTTCCATGTTGTCACATGAACATATTAACTTGGGACGGAAAAGGATATTAAAAATTTTAATATCGGTACTTTTTTTACATCACAAGAGAGGAAATCCTTCATCTTCCTATTCAAACACTACTGAGTTGTATTCGTGTGGACATATGATGAGTTGAAAATTTATGACATGTGAATCATCGAGCATGCTATACCAATAAAGGAAGGGGCCAAGCCATTTCAACATAAACTAAGAAAATTGCATCCCATGCTTGAAATTCTTATCCAAAGAGAATTAAGAAAGTTGTTAGATGCTCGGTTCATCTACAAGGTGCAACACTTGACTTGGGTGTCAAATTTGGTCCCAGTCAGAAAGAAGTCTATGGAAATTTTCTTGTGAGTCGATTTCTGAAATCTTAATCGTGCCTCAAACAAGGATAACTACCCTGTTTCGTCCATGGAAAAAAATTTACAAAAAGTATCGGGGTCTGACATGTTTTCTTTACTTAACGGGTATTCAAGATACAACTAGGTTTTGGTCGTGGAACTTGACAGGCTAAAAACTAGTTTACAAACGAAGTCGAGAACATTCTCTTTTAAGTGAATGCCATTTGCGTTGATTAACATTGGTGCTACATTTAAACGAGCTATGGACATCGCATTTTTTGGATTGATTGGGAAGTGCATAGTGGTCTACCTAGATGATGTAACTGTATTCTCCAAACAGAGGTTAGATCACATACACCACTTGAATAAATTTTTTGAGCAATGTCGCAAATACGATATATCTCTCAATCCCAAGAAAATATTTTTTGTAGTGTCCGAGGGTAATATCTTGGGCCACATTATCACAAAAAGTTGGATCAAGGTAGACCCAGACAGGATCAAAGCAATCATGCATATTCCCTACCCAGTGAACAAGAAGGCCATGGAGTCCTTCCTGGGGAAGATCAACTTCTTATGTAAATTCATCTTCGACTATTCTCATATTATAAAACCAATATAGGAGATGGTAAAGAAGGATGTTGTTTATAAATGGGAAAAAATGGAAAAGGACGCATTTTCCCATATCAAACAAGCAATTGCAGAAGCACCTACCTTATACAACCCAGATTTCAACAAGGATTTTTTACTCTACACCTTCGCTTCTAACACATCTCATATCATTGTACTTACACAGAAAGATGATTTGAGCAATGAGTGGGATATTTATTCCATGAGCGCTAGTCTACAAGGACCTGAGCTAAATTACCCCACCATGGATAATCAAGGTTATATAGTGTACAAGGAATTGAAGAACTTCTGACCCTATTTATTGAAAAATAATTGTATTATCTTTGTTCCACACCCAATAATCAGATCACCACTTGTTCAACAAGACTTGGGTGAAAGGAGGGCAAACCGGATGACTAGTTTGTAGGAATATGACTTAGAAATCAATCCATTTCACACGATCAAGGGACATGGTCTCTACCAAGTAGTAGCAGAAGCGATAGACACAAAGGAAGAAGAAGAATCCTCATGGTGGGAGCGAGAAATTGAGATGTATGATATCGAGTGACCTCGCCCACTACCAACACAAACTCTTGGTACGCGGATGTGCGCCAATACCTTAAGCATGGTATCGTTCCCTCCCAGTTTTCCGTACAGAATAAGTGGGCACTAAGGCTAAAATATTTATCATATCAGTTGGTGCATGGGGTGCTTTTCAGAAAGCACCATAATGAATTATTTCTCAGTTGTTTCAATGCACATGATTCAGAGAAGGTATTGCACAATATCCACAACAGATCAGCTAGGGGGCATTTTTTGGGCAACACAACAGCACATAAACTTATGCGGGCTGGTTTCTATTGGCCCACACTATTCAAATATGCGCATGCTTATGTTTGCAAATGTCAGGTCTATCAAAGGTGTGTCGGCAGAAGTAATAATTCAGTCACCCCACTACAACCTATCGTAGTGGAAGAACCATTTCATGAGTGGGGCTTGGATATTATTGGTGAAATATTTCCACATTCATCAAATCAGCATCACTACATTCTCACTGTTATATATTACTTCACGTGGTGGAAAAAATAAGTTCCTCTCAAACAAGTGAATGATCGGGAAGTCATCAACTTTCTACAGCAAAACATCATTTCCAGTTTTGGCATTCCTACGTCAATAGTTTTTTACAATGTAATGTATTTTTAATCGTTGAGGATTTATGATTTTTCATTGGAAAACATAATCGTATTGAATCATTCTACTAGCTAATACCCTTAGGGGAATGGTTTTTTTGAATCCACGAACAAAAACTTGATATGTATCATTAAGAAGACCATATTCTCTTAATAGAGGAACTGGAACTCTACTTTGGTAAATGTTCTATGGGTTGATCGAATCACGCCTAAGCCTTCCCTGAACACCTCCCCTTACTTCCTGGTATATGGAAAATAATCCATCTTCCCTCCCAATATCTACTTTCATGTTCTCTAACTTTCCCAAGATTCCCAAGGCAAGCTATGTTTGTTAGTGCAACGTAGGATGGATACCCTTCATAAGCTCCAGGAATAAAGGTTGAAAGCTAAAGAAAAATTCATTCTTCACTAAATTCGTATCAAGAGGTGGTTCGATAGAAATTTTGCAGGGAAGAACATCTTTACTGTGGGTGACTTTGCCTTGAAGTGGGATAAATCCCATGAAGACAGATGCAAACACGCTAAATTTAAATCCCTATGGATTGGACCTTTCATAGTACATGAGAAGCTTGGCCAACACACCTATCGCCTTCAATCACTTGACAGGAATACTGACTCTCTCCCCGTCAATGGCCAAGATATAAAACACTATTTTCAATGAAAATCAAGTGTTGTGCCCTACACTATGTACATAATTTCCTTTTTTCATGCATTCTTCTTCTTTTTGTTTGCCCTGTTTCTTGTTTTCTTTCATTTTTATGTGAATAAGTGGTGTTCTCTCCCATGTGTTGGTTTCTGAGATTGTGTGTGGATGAAGTCTAAGGAGCCTTGTGACACTTCAAGATTTGGTTAGCCTTTCGTCCATCTTCCTTGTATTGTTTATGTCTTTTTGCCTATGAAGTTCCGACAGAAAATACGGTCCATCTATAAGGAGAGTTTTGGGAAAACCATGAACTCGTGTCTATCTGGGAAAACTTGTGCCCATAGTTGTTTCTTTTTTTTTGGTGTTTTCATGCTTATGTAATCAGTAAAAAAGGAGAAGGGGAAAATATAAACGAGCAAAACTAAATTAGAGGAAACTATATACTTCTCTGAAGTAACAAACTCTCATGCTCTCACTAAGTTGGGATTCCTCTTCCACCCAAAATATATAAGTGCCAATGCACAGTCCTGTTTTCAAAAAATAAATAAAGGTGAAAGAGGAGAAAGGCTTCTTGCGCGGAGAGGTAAAGCAAGAAAATTTGTCTAGGTATAGTTCAAGCTCGCTAGTGTTATCCAAGATAACACTTAGAATTAGTCTTTGAGTCAAATGGTTAAATTAGTTATGGTTTTGAATCTTCTCAAAATAAAGTTCACGTGCAAAAAAGTCATTTTGGTCTTATAGGTAGTTTTTAGGGTCATATTGAGTTTAAGTGGGGTTAACCATAAAGGTGAAAATTCAATCTTCCATGGTTATTGGAATTAATTGACAGTTTCATACCAACTCCCCATAGTTAAGGTGAATATTTGTTACGAAATTGTTGTAGCTTTTCATGGAGAAAAAATGAAGTTAAAACCTCAACTCAAGGAGTGCTAATGGCATGTGTTTAGCTAAAAAACATCAATTTAGACTTCAAAACTTGTAGAAAGGTCAAACAAATAGAAAAAAGGTGTTTTTTGAAATTTTCTACCCAATTTTGCTACGAAACTGTCCAACTCTTTTTTTTCTACGTTATAAAGTTTTAATTATTTTTTATGGGGCATTAGACATCAATGCATTAGATGGGCCACAAGTCATAGGAGTGTCCACATCATCAGCCAATGGACTCATGTTTTTCAAGAAGACAAGTTAGCAAGTCAACCAGGTCGGCATCCACGTGGAAAAAGCACAACAGTCTAGCACATCAACACTCTAGCACGCATGCAGTCCAGCACATTCAGTAGGTGGTTTGATTCTATGAGGTTCACCAACAGAATTTTTGAGCTCATAAATGATAGGAGACTCCTATTTGTATTCAAATTCTGTTAAAACAGAAAATATCCCTATGAAGGCTCAATGTTTTGTAACTCAATTAGAATTAGTTCTCTTAGCATTGCATCGAATCTAGCCTAGGTGGTAGATTTTGTAATGGGTATATCTCTCTATAAAGGTGTGGCTTTTTTAATTTGAAGGGGTTGATGGATGATGTGAGAAGGCCACTTTATGTAAATATTTTCTCCAGTTAATACACATTTTCACAAACTTCATTTTTCACCAGAGATTATGTTTTGTATTATATGTTATATTTGCATGTTTTATATGTTGTTATTAGTTTCATAACATGTTGATTACTTGGAATTCATGTAAGATGCTCCAAATTCCTTCATTTGTTTTGTTTTACTGTAAATGTTTGTGTCACATCATTTTAAAGCCAAAATTGATCCAGGTGGCTATTGGTGGCCACCCGCCTATTCCACTTGGACCCCCACCATTGTTTCTTTCATTTTTTCACTTTCCTTAATTATAGCACAATTTCCTATTTTTGACAGTTTTTCGGGTTTTGAACTTCTGGAGCCGTTTTGAGTCCCTAAATGACGTTTTTTGGGCATCAAACATTCGGCATCAGTTCCAAACTTGATATTTATTGTCATCATTGTAGTCCTCGGATAGATATTTCTAATGATGTATCATGTGCGTCAAATGCCAGAGATAGTCTTCCAAAGTTACGACCCCGGGAAATTGATGTGCCAATTTACCCAAACAGGGCCTATATTCTCGTGCTTCATCTCCTAGGGTTAGGTTTCTGGATGTTTAAGGTTTTCCATTGTTTCTCAATAATATATAGGCCATTGAGCCTCATTTTAACTCAAAGGCTTGTAGCTGCTACATCTCTTCTAAGAGATAACTACCAGTGCCCTAGCTAGTCTATTTCCATTCAGTTTGTAAACAAATTTCAGTTATTTGATATTAATGAAATGATGTGTTATTTCCACTAAACATTTCTATTTATGGCTATATGTGTATTATGTAGTTTTCCTACATAAGTTCGGATCAATGGTATCAGAGCGGTCTGCTCTTTCTCGATCCCTCTTTGCATGTCCCCAACGAGGTCAAGGTATAAGGATTTAGCGCTCAATTTGGTTGAACATTTGCAATATCAACATCGCAAACCCCAACGGCACCCATGGGGGATGAAAATAAAGACGAGGAAGTAGGATATCCTATCAAAATATTGCTCAAGGAGGCCCTTCAAAAACAAAGGAACGCGATGATGGATAACTTTGCCCAGATCCTTCAACGACTGCCCACTGGAAGCGCATCTACATCCAGTAGCTACTCTGGAGGCACAACCCCTTTTAAGGTACAAGTAAACTCTGACATTCCCATATTTGATGGCCAAATAGATGCAGACACCATAGATATATGGTTGAATCTATTAGAAGGATATTTCTCGGTTCATGACTTTTATGGCCAGGAGAATATTATTTTTTCACTGCTCAAAGCCGCCCACCGTGTCAAGGACTGGTGGGAAACCTATTGTGAGAAAAAGGAAGAGGGGAAACCCTCTCTATTCTCAGTCGTACCTACTTGGAATTATTTCCGAGACGCCATCAAGGAACAATATTATCTTGTGGGGAGCTATGAGGACAAGTACATACAATGGACTACGTTGTGGCAAAAAAGGGATCAAGATGTGCATGAGCTGATGAATTTTTTCCATACCCTATGCACAAAGTTGGGTATAAAACATTTGGTGTTGAAGTACCATAGTTTTCTACAGAGATACATTTAGGCGGAAATGGATTTCCTCGAAATATCCTCGCTTGGTACGACATACCGGTATGTTGCCAATATTGAGCAAAAATTCAAACAGAAGAAGCGAGACTTTCGATCCGCGAATCAAAATTAAATGAAAGGTGCCCCCAAACCGCAGAAAAAAGGACAAAGCCATGGCATGGCAGCCCAATACAACCTGCCAAAGCCGCAAGAAAATAACAACACCGCTTGCGGAAGAAGGACACGGGAAAGTGGTGTGAGTTCCATAAGAGCTCCACTCACAACACAAGTGAGTGTCGGGCCAAGCAGTCACTGGTGACCGAGATGAATTCTTTTGAATCAGATTCATGCTCTGACATTGAATCAGAACCCGAGAAGGGTAATGACAAAGGGAAGTAGATTATTGATGCAGAGCCCAATGCCATCATTTCCACCATGAAGATCCAAAAGGAAGAACCGGAAGATCCAGAGGAGGTGGAGCGTCTCTTCAACTCCCATATGTGGGTAAAGGGTTCCTTACTACAGTTCATTGCCGACAGTGAGAGCCAAAAAAACTCATTTCAGTAGATTTCGTGAAGCAGTTGGCCTTGCCAACCACAACACACCCACATTCATACACCATCAGGTGGCTTCACCAAGGATGGGATCTTCGCATCAGCCAGTAGTGTCGCCTTCCCTACAACATCAAGCCCTTCATTGATGAGATATTACATGACATTTCTCCTCTTGATGTTTGTGATGTATTATTAGGCCAACCATACTTGTTTAAGCGACATGTTGTGTATGATTCCCAACCTTGCGTTGTATTGTTACTTTTGGAAATAATTTGTATAGGATACCAAAGGTACCACCATGTGTCGTTATCTCTTTGGTTATTGCAAAACAATGCAGTAAGCTCATTTTCAAAACCGGGAAATTTGTTTTCCTGGTGATCCGCCCTCAGGGCAAGAAAAATACATTGGCCACGACCTCTAGACAGGGATCCTCTGCATGACAACAACAAATGGACAAGGTCATGGAGGAGTACCAGGACATCTTCACCTCACCCATAGGGGTGCCTTTGCACTGTCAGATCAAGCACGACATCGATCTGACCCCAAGTTCGTCGCTACCCAATGGAACGATATATCGGTGCTCTGTTCTGGAGAATGATGAAATCAAGAGGCATATTCAAGAACTGCTACAGAAATGTCAGATCCAGCCAATTTCATCGCCCTATGGGAGCCCGACCCTATTGGTGCAGAAGAAGGATGGCACTTGGAGACTCTATATTTACTATCGGACGTTGAACAAGGTCACTGTCTAGAATAGGTACCCAATCCCACGGATTGATGAAAAAATATTACAACAAGATAGACTTGAAGTCGGGGTATCACTAGGTATGAATCGAACCATTTGATGTGTGGAAGATTTCCTTCAAAGCCAAGGAGGGCCTTTTCGAATGGTTGTTCATGCCTTTCGGGTTGACAAATGTTCCCACAACCTTCATGAGGCTGATGGAAGACATATTGTGGCCATTCACCAACTCATTTGTAATAGTGTACTTGGATGACATCCTGATCCTCATCCAGACTTGGGAAGAGCACCTCTACCACATCCGACAAGTCCTCTAAACAATGCGGAAACACAAGTTGTGTGCCAATTTGGAGAAGTTCATTTTTGGCATGACCCAGGTTCAGTATCTAGGATACATTATTAATGAGCAGGGGGTGCATGTGGATTCAACCAAGATCCAATTCATTCAGGATTAGCCAGCCCCAACCACTCTAACAGAGCTTCACATCTTTCTCGGTCTTGGTAATTTCTACTGCAGGTTCATGTTGGGATTATCTCATATCACTTGGCCATTGAGTGAATTCACCAAGGGAGGAGCGAAAACAAAAATCTTTTGGTCGAATCTCAATAGAAGGCGTTCGTAGAATTGAAACATCGCCTCTATTGTGCCCTAGTGCTCAAATTACCAGACTTGCAACAACCATTTGAGATCGAGACAGATACATCTGAATATGTTATTTGGGTAGTTATTACTCAAAATGGGCATCCAATGGCATATCACAGTGAGACATTGTCTAACACAGTCCAAAAGTATCCCACTTATGACAAAGATATGTATTCCATTGTGCAGGATTTCTGACAATGGAAGCATTACATTTTTGGAAGGAAAAGATCATCCACACAGACCATTAACCCTTGCAATTTATACAGACACAAGGGAAGTTTCAAAATGTTCGTCATCAAAATTGGTCCACATATCGGCAACAGTTTCATTTGGACATCAAGTACAAGAAGGTAAGCACCAATAATGTTTCAGACTGCCTCAGTCGACCACCAATCGTAGTGATAACCACCGTGCTCAACTCTTATGGGCACGAGACTTCTGATTGGCCACTTCTCTACAATAGTGATCTAGAATTTGGCCACACATACAAGACACTTTTGGAGGGTAACCAAGTTCCAAGTTTTCACCTCCAGGATGCACTACTATGTCACCTGGGACACCTTTTTGTTCCTTCAAGCAAGCGTGCCAAGATGATTTAGGAATTGCACTACAGTCGGGTCACTGGGCATTTCAGGGTCAAGAAAATAGTGGTTGTACTGCAGAAGTATTTCTATTGGCCAAACCTTCGACAGTATGTCGGGAAGTACATCAAATCATGCACTGCTTCTGCCATTGCCAAACCGACCAACAAGAAGAAAGGCCTCTATACTCTTCTACCTACCCCTATTCGACCTTGGGAATCCATCTCCATGGATTACATTGCAGGCCTTCCTTCTACTAAGTATGGCAATGATTGTGTTTTCATGGTCGTCAACAGATTCTCGAAGATGGCCATTATGGCGGCATGCAAGAAAAATATCAAAGTAGAAGCCACTACTAAACTCTTCTTTGAACGAGTGTGGGTACACTTTGGGATCCCATAGTCTATCATATCATATCGAGACAACATATTCTTCAGTAAATTTTGGTCCAAACTCTAGTCAATGCTAGACACCAAGCTCACCAAGTCCACAACCATCCCCAAACTGATGGCGAGATAGAGGTCGTCAACAGGATGATTGTACACATTTTGCGCATGTACAACTAAAATAATCCATGCACATGGGATGAGAGCCTCCCCTATGTACAACATAGCTATAATCGGTCCCTCCATAGCTCAACCAACCACAACCCCTTTCAGGTGGGCTTGGGATTCTAGCCACTATGTCCCATTGACGTAGCCATGTCATTCACAGCTACTCAGGTTGATTCGACTCATGTCCAATCTGAAGCTGCAAGGCGAATAGCTTCATTGAGCACATTCAGCACATTCGCCAACAGGTTCATGACATATTGGACAGATCCAATGCTAAGTACAAGTAGCGGCATGATCAGCATCGGGTGCAATACAACTTCTAGGTGGGCGACAAAATGTGGCTACATTTGCAGAAGGAACGCCTCACTGGACCCCACTGCAAGCTTCGCCCACTTCGATATGGGCCATACACCATCACCAAGGTTGTAGGGTACAATTCCTCTGAGCTTAGTATTCCACCATTCCTTGGTCTGCACGCAGTGTTCAATGTCAACCGCCTTCGGCCCTAATTTCCACCTCTACTGGACTCATCTGACATGGCAGAACAACTCACACCAACAGATTTAAACTCAAAATGCATAGAACAAGCCACAACTGATCAGATTATGGACACACATATCAAGAACACCTGCCAGCAGAGGATCCAGCTATATCGAGTTGTCAAAGCAGGCCAAATCCTTCACCAGGGCAAGTGGCTCACCAGGGACCAAGTTCAACAGAAGTTTCCTCATCTCATGGAGGAACTCAACGCAATGGGGATCATTTCTTCCTAGGGGTGGGGGGGAATTATCCAGGTAGATATTGGTGGCCACCCACCTATTCCACTTGGACCCCCAACATTTTTTCTTTCAGTTTTTTAGTTTTTTTAATTGTATCACAATTTACTATTGTTGGCAGTTTTTCAGGTCTGGAACTTCCAGAGCCGTTTTGAGACCCTAAATGACTTTTTTTGGGCATCAAACCTTTGGAAAATATGAGTTTGCTCTAAACTTGATATTTTTTGTCATCATTTGTAGTCCTTGGACAGATATTTCTAACAATGTATCATATGCGTCAAATGGAGATAGTATGCCAAAGTTACGACCCCAGGAAATTGATGTACCAATTTACCCTGACGATGCCTATATTCTGGTGTTTCATCTCCTAGGGTTAGGTTTCTAGATTTTTATGGTTTTCCAATTTTTCTCAATAATATATAGGCCTTTGAGCCTCATTGTAACACAGATTTCAGAGGCTTGTAGCCACCACATCTCTTTTCAGAGACAAGCTACCAGTTCCCTAGCTAGTTTATTTTCATTATGTTTCTAAACAAATTTTAGTTATTTGATATTAATGAAATGAAGTGCTATTTCCACTGCATCTTTGTATTTATGGTTATATGTGTATTCTGTTGTGTTCCTGCATAAATTCAGATAAAAAATTTCCTCATCATCCAAAAATAAATGTTGTTGTAATTTATTTTTTTCTTAACTGACTCCATGCCCAATGGTGTCATCCATCACACCTCCTTTCACCTACAAAATCACAAGAAGTAGAAATGGATTTATCCATCTGAAAAATTGAATTTTATTTAGAAAAAATTATTGTTTTCCTTGAGAGATCCCTCTCAGACTGGAAGGGCTAACTTCTAGTTAAAATTTGGTTTGAAATAGTTATGCTTGGTTGGAGGTTGACACGACCCAACCTGTCCTAGTAAAGTGATAACAAATGGCAGTGAAGAAATTTTTATGTTCCTAAAGTGACTCCATCGAGGTATTTTCTAGGCTTGCTGGTAGCGGAGAAACACCAAATATGCAAACTTATACTTTGAAAATCTTAAACTCGTGAGCTTCATTACCCTCCCATGTTTGAAACTTTGTGATAAAGTTGAATCTTTGTTGAGTTAAAAAAAATTTATATGATGGGGACTTAGTCTATTCACTGGGTAAGTGGGGAAACCAAAGTGATCTGCATGATGAATCAATACTCCTCAAAGAACCAAGGCCCTGCACAAAAGAAGTTAACTGAAACAAAGAAGTTGGAATCCTACTAGTGTGTCGCTAAGTGTTGTAGCCGCTACAACCCCCTCCAAAATGTTATCCCATACCAAATTTCGGATCCTTCCGTGGTCTTGTTCATGGTTGTCGCAAAATTTGAAGTTCATTTCATTTATTTTCCTAAATTATTGTGATCCCTTTCGCAAGGGAGGAAAAGTGTCGTATTTTGGCATGTTGGCTTTCCTAGTGAATGTATGAGCTTCTTTTAGTGGTTTCAAGAGGTCATATTTGTGTAGATGATTTGTTCCAACCTTGTAAATATCCATCACACTCATTTCCAAAGTTTTGAGTACCGTCACACAAGTGTCGTCACGGTCGTCATAAAGTGTATCTATGGTGTCGCACTTGTCATAACTGTTCGTAAAGTTGTCACACAAAGGAGAATGTTTTTTTTGTATGTCTTGGAGTGTCACACACTTTATCTCAACAAATTCACCATACATCACTCTATTTTTTATTGCAACCAATGCATATCATTAACACCCATTGCATCGGCAATCAGGTCGTATTTCAGGATGGGACTCCTACACCAAATGGTGTGAGGTCTAATTGGGACTTCATATCGGGGAGATCCCCTGAATGTTGGTGGGTCCAGCACCGTCAACATAATCATAAGAACATATGGAAAAATATATTATGATGGTTATTTAACTACCTGGTGCACCAAAGAAGAAAATTTGTCATCACGATGGCAGAGTAAAATTCCCAGTGAAATGTAGTAACCAATTGCATGGCATAACGCAGAGGAATATTATTGGAGGACTATGACATGGCACTGTGTTAAAGCATCAAGATATTGTGATATATTTGCAAGATTGAACATTGAAATCACTGAAGAATAACATTTTTATGACTAAGTGTGAATACATAGACTCACGCATGAGTTGAGTCAAGCTCTGAATCTAGAGTATATTTCTAAAACACTTAGTCATCACTTTTGATTCTAATTTGTAGCAATTAAACACAAATAGACTTTAGTTTTTTACTTAATGTATGAATTATTTATCTGAATATAATTACAAAAAACTAAGTTTTCTTTCATTGCATTTGAATTATTTCTTAAGTTTTTCAAGGTGCGTGCGACCACTAGGATTCCCCCCTGAGCCACATACGATGATCTTTTGTGTAGTATAATTTTCTATGTTGTCTCTACGTTTGTGTTATTTCTTAGCATTAATTATTATACTCTGTCTTTTCAATATGAGTTTCATTGCTTTGTTTTCATTACAACATTTATTTATAAACTCTATTTGTAGACCAATGCCTTATTTATTTTACAATTATCAATGAAGTGGTTGAAAAACTCCATAAAAAGAAGTTCGACTTAGACCAGTGATCATATAGGTTGATTTCCTACAATGCGAAATTCAATTTCAAGTTATCTTAATTTGAATTATTTTCAATGTGTCAATATGATGTAGCCTAACTATATATAACTTTCGATTGAACAAGGTTTAAATATTGAAAGACTTTTAAAAACTATATTCAAAGATTTTTAAGAGTTTTTTGTTAGAAATCAGTTGAACTTTTTCATGGATGAGGGTCTACAAATATTTCGAAACCATGATCATATTGAGTTAGATTAGGTTTACTCGCTTCCATGGAATAGAATTTCCTTTCATGTCAATTTACTCTCTTTTATTAAATAGAATTTCCTTTCATGTCAATTTACTCGCTTTCATAGAATAGAATTTCCTTTCAATTCAACTTACTCTCTTTCATAGAATAAAACTTCCTTTTATGTCAATTTACTCACTTTCTTAGAATATAATTTTCTTTTTTGTTCATTTTACTTTCATTATAATTGGAAGTTTAATACTTGCATATATTTTGCTTTACACTTCATAAGTTTACAAACTCGAATTGATATGATAAAACATTTTAGAATTCTAGTGCATTTGAATGGATTGACACTCTACTCCCCTTTGAATTTGAGCGTGTGCCCCCCAAAGAGGAAACATGTGTTAATATCATTATATTGAGATATGTTGCTTGTATTTTATTGTAGCATGCATGGCTTATAGAGTGAATCCTTCCATAAGGAGTGTTTGACTGTGTTACCCTACCTTAAGGATTATCCCTATATTTTTATGTTGTTTGTGGTGTGAATGCATTTTGGTATTCTAAAGTTAAGATTTATCTTTTATATTATAGCCATCAAGTTTCACTATAAGTAGTATCAAAGATTTTTCTTAGGCCAAAAAAGGGAAAAAAAATTATATATATAGAGTTCTTCTAAGGAAAAAGATGACAACAAAATTTGAATCAATTTCTGAAACTTTTTCAGTATAATTTGTAGAATCTAATTGTAGATATGAGTTCCTATCAAAAAATCACCTCATTTATTTTTTGAAAACCAAAAAAAGGCCCAAATCGAAGTTCGAGAATTGAAGTTATTGTTTGATTTAAAATTGGTGTTTTTAGGATTTTTCTAGTGATGGCTAAATGGATTACAAAACAAATATTGTTTTATAGGGTGCTCATATTTCTATCAAATCAACACCAAAAGATGTAAAATTATTGTGGCATTTCATAATTATGGTCATGATAGAGATCTTGCGAACCATTGATGAAGTTGTTTTTCATTTCAAAATTTGTTACCTCAAAACCCTAGTTGTGCAAGGGACTCCATTGAAAAAGTGATTTATTTCTTCAAAATGCTAGTTTTATATTTGGATTATAGCAAGTAAGATGGTTTTTATAAGACAAGATGATGGTTTTATTATTCAAGATTGCATACATAGGATAAATTCAATATGGAATGGGAAATGGAGAGTTTACTAACCCTTTGGTTTAAAAGAAGATGTTTTCAAATGGTCGGATTTATTTAACCATGATAAGATATTGAAACATGTAGATGAATATTATGAAAAGGGTATTTTTAAAGAGGTGGTGTCACATTGTTAGAATGTGATCTGTATGAGATCTTAATCAAATTGTGCTTGAGGGTTTGCAAATTACAAGCGTTTAAAATGAGTTTTTGAGAGCTTTTATGTTAAATTTTAAACACATAAAGCATGTGAATAAACTTTTAAATATACAGAAATGGCAGACGAATGCACCATAATAATAACCACAATGTCGCAGATGATGAAGGAGTTCACCCCTACTGGGATACGTCTCCTTGGTCCAGCTTCCAATGGCTTGGCCCTCTTTCATTATGCTCAAAATAGTGTTTACATGCATTTACAGTGCTCAAATGGCTTCAAAACCTTTTCCATCAACTCCAGAATGCCAAAAAATTCCTATCTAGCCTCTTTCTGATCTGAAATTGGTCAAAAACTGGAGAATTTATGAGCCTCCCTAGTTTTCCTGCTAACTGCTCCACAATTTCCCCACAAACTGGACTAGTCCTACAATTTCTCCCTTAATTCTTCTAACTGGGTGACAATTTCCTGGAATTCTAGGAAGATTTGTCAGACAGTTAATTTTCCCAATGACACCTTAAGTCCGAAAAATCAAATTATATGTATTGGCGTGTTTTATAATTTTTAATATAAAATTCCGTCAGGGGTTATAACTTCAATGGTGACATTGGCGGTCATGTATGGTAGCTAGTATGGCAGCTAAACAAGTCGACAATGTAGTGGCAATCTCGATAAACTGTTAGAGCAGGTCACATGTGCAGTTTTCTCAATGGTTTGTGCAAGCGGGCCCATCGTACCCCAGGTCTCCGACTGTGGTTATATGAAACAATGTTTTGGGGGGTTCGGGGCTAAGCCCTGGCCCCTTCACCCCATACCTCTACCAACCATAATTCAAATATTTATTGCACCATATGATATAATAAGGAACATGTGTGGTATGGCAGTATTGCTCAAAGTTGTTACAAAGGCGGTCGTGTGTTTACCCCCGCTCGATTCGCTCGGACCTCAGCCATAATTTTGGTGGCCACAAGATACCACGTGGTGGCCCCTGGATGCCACGTGGCGGCCCCTAGCTGGGCCCCATGGCAGCCTGTGATTAGCCACCTATAAACGAATCAAAATTCACCACAAAAAACCATTGAGATTGTGCCACTTGGCACCACCTAATTCACTGAAAAATATACCCTTTGACCCATCAACCTGCCACATGGGTATGCCCAGTCAACAGTACAGAATGTTGATTGGGTTGTCCCTACATTTTTTTTCAAACATTTGCATTTTTGACAAAATGGACATAACGTGTTCTTGGGAGCATACGGTGTCGGTTTTCCACGAAACAAGTTGCGTCCAATTCAGAACGAAGAGATCTATGCAGTGGTTCAGGTTCCACACCATTTTGAGAATTTTCATTTTTTAGAATAATTTTTAGCACCTAATCAGAATGATAATGAAATTACTAAGGGTTAATGTTCATGTGACAACTTCCCATTACAAGTTCATTGATGTATTTATATAGAAAATGTTTTTATTTCTATAAACATGGTAGGAAGTATAATTTTACCAATGTTAACTTGTCTAAAAGGTTGTAAATACTCATAGAGAATATTCAAAGCATGCAATTTGAGGGTGAGGATGTTCAAATTTTTAAATATTTGAATATTTCCATACATAAAAATGTGTTGCATTAAAATTTTCATGTTATATATATGTATGATGTAGATTGGGATATCCTTGGATGAACTCAGTTGATACAATTAATATTAATGTGAAAAAAGAAGATTTTGAAACTTGGAAATAACAAAATTACATTGCAAAATATTTATCTTTTAGTAAACAGGAGTGGCACTTGAATAATTCTTTATGAGGAAACTAATTTTAGTACTTGTTGAGACATCAAATGAAGCTTGAGTTTGAATCAAAAGAAGAAACTACAAAAGCACATGAAGAAAAGCCATAATAAGGGCATAAAAAGATAAGAATAACCTAATGAGCTATGTGAAGTAAGGGAACCATGTGTTGAAGAATCAAAGATCAAATAACCACTAGTTAAGTTGTTGTATATCACCACCCACCCCACCTAAAGAAACAACAGTCACTAAGATAAGGTTGTGAGCATCAACAAACTTGCAATAAACCATCATGGAAACAAAAAGGCACCCAATATGGAGACACATGGAGTACTAAAAGAAATTCATGGAGATATTAAAGTAGAATGTCGACAACATTAAACTCAAAGAGAAACTAGAATCAAAATAAACATGGAAATGAACGAATTAGCCCCCATTTTTACATTTCACTAGGATGGATCTATACTTGTGTTTGGTACCAATTGACTACATTTCTTGGTAGAACATATTATTTAGATTATTCTCATGTTTCAAGCATGAAATTACAGGATAATGGAATATATTGTACGTAGGGAGGATACTATGGGTACCTTAGTAGGTACTCAAGGGAATAATGAATTTAATGTGATCATAATCATGGAAGGCCCACTTCATGCTTGATGGGTAATAAAGAGGCTTTCTAGGTAATTAGATGAAGTAATATAATAATAATAGATAGTTGGCATAAACCCCAAGTAATACTCATGAGAAAGTATCAAGTGTATGAGTATCATTGTATTGATATATGTTGGATGTGTTGTATTGTAACAAGCATGGTTTGTGGACTTCTCATCAATAATAATTCTATGTAACGGAATCGGTGTTTTTGGTTTTGGGGAGGACAATGGAGATCAAAAATGGAGCTCGGAACCCTAATCATGGTGATGGTAGGCAAACCATGGTTCTCTTGGTTACGATGCAGGCGACAGAAGGAGGACTGTAGGGTCGAGACATTTGTCTCAAGTTGTCAGGGTACGGAGGAAACTTGGGCATACCACAACACCCCATGTTGTGCAGCCAAGGAATCGAGGTTTAGGGTTAAGGGATGGAAGACCCTGCAGTTTTCGCCCCTAACTTCGCTGCCATCCGGTGGAGAAAGCACGCACTCATGTCTTTGAAGGCGGTTCGTCGTTGTCGGAAGAGGGTTTTAGCTGCTAACAGGAACAGAAACCATGGTTAGAGAATGGGACTCCGTAGAACTTGATCCCGAGCCTGAAGATATTCTTGCAGTCTAGGGTTACGAAGTCTCGGAGAAAAACCTCGAGAAGTATATTCCAGTGAGCAGAGGAGTTGGGACTAATCCCAGAGGTTCGGGGGAGGTCTGCGGAACAGGGAATAGAATAGGCTCTTTGGAGGAAACCCTGCTTAATAAATTCAACAGTGACTGGAAGGTGGATAGCAGACCCAATCTGCAACAAATTCTTGCAAATTCCGAGACGGCGAAAAAAGCGGTCGAAGCGGTAGCTCATGTAAGTACTCCTACAATCGTTGGTCTCAAAAAATCAGTTATTTTCGGGAGGGTTAGAGGAAATTGTTGCTATTTGTGGGGTACAAGGGAATGTGGCTTTGAATTATTTTCTAGAAGAAGCCCATAGTTAGCAGGAACTTGTTAGAGGAGTCTGTTTGGATGCCTCTTTTTCTCGCAGAAGTCCCTTTCAGTGGAAAGAGACCTGGAAATACGAGGATTTCCACCCATTACAGGGCATTGAGGTGGTGGGTACTTGGAGGGAGGTTGGCAAAGGCCTCTTTCAAAACCCATTTTCAGCAGAAGACCTGAGAATGGATATGAAGGTGGGTTCCTACCCTCAAGACAAGCTGAGGAAAAGGAAAGGTGTTCAGGTGTTCACTGAGAAGAGGAGGTGCATGCAGGCTCTGGGTCATAAGCGGCCAAGAAGGAGAGAGAGGCCTTTGGGAGGAACCCCAATTTCAGGTGGAAGGGCAACTCGGGTCGCTCAATCCAGAAGGGCCAAATGCTCTCGAAACCCCACAAGGGCGTGAGGAAGGAGGAAAGAGTGAGGTTGCAGAAAGTAAGAGGAAGAAAGTTAAGCTGATCAAGAAAAAGGAATAAATCCCATGTTGTGTGCTTGGGATTGACATTCAAATAGATGAGTTGATGGAAGTCGTTGAAACAACCTAAGTAGGTCAAGTCAAGGGGAGGAAATTCTCGGCAAAATACATATTGGAATAGACCTCAAAAGCATGATCAGAGGCTCCGGAACGATAGGTCGAAGTCCAAACCCTAGCTATAGGATGGTTCATGATTAAATTTGCAAAGAATGAATATTGGGAATGGGTACTGCGGTGCAACTGGAATTTTGGGAAACAATCTATCCTATTTAGGAAATGGACATTGCTGTTTGATGCTCAATGCGAGAAAATCGAGGAAAACCCCGGTGTGGGTAAAACTTTTGGGACTGCTTGTCCCTTTCTGGATGGAATCAATTTTTAGATCAATTGTGAATACCCTGGGGCAGCTCCTGGAGATGGATACATCCTACCAATAGACCATGGACAAGAGTGCAGCAAGAATTCTAGTCAGTCTAAACCCAAAAGAAGGACTGGCTGAGGAGATACATCTAAAGTACAAGGACCTTTATTTTACACAAATTATCAACTATGAACATATGCCCTTTCGATGCCAACGATGCCACAAATATGGTCATCTGGCTAAGGATTTCCCCCTAGGCCACTGAAGAATAAGGAAGCAAAAGAGGGAGACCCGAATGCCATCCAGGATTCAGGAAGAAGAGGAAATCAAAGAAGGTGAAGTGGAGCCGATGGAAGGCATGGAAGGAGAAAGTGGACAGTAGCCATTAGAAGGCCCTCAAGATATGCAGACAGAGTCAAGAATCCCCCTTGCACACAATCAGCAGGAGGAGAAGGCCTTGCTTCCCACTGGAGCATTAGACGTGGCCTTGCTTCCCACTGGAGCATTAGGCATGGAAGGAGAAAGTGGAAAATAGCCATTAGAAGGCCCTCAAGATATGCAGACAGAGTCAATAATCCCCCTTGCACACAATCAGCAAGAGGGTACGATCCTGGACCCTGTTCTCTCTCAATGCTCCTCTTTGTTTACTTCTTTTTGTTCTCTTTCAAGGCCTGGTCCCTCCAGTCCTGTCATCATGGAATTTATTCATATGAACTCTATTTCTAATACCTTGGACAGTATCATAACTTCTATTCCTGAACTCCTCATTGATCCTCCTATCATCTATGGTCCTGTGAATCCCCCTCACCTTGTCCTACCCTCCAGAGAAACCTCCATATAACCTTAGGCCTAGAGACAAGAATCTTATGGCTTAGAATGTGGTGGGTGGTCTCGGACCTCAACCTCTTGCGGTTGGACCGAGGAAGACTAAGGGCAAGAAATCAAATTTTTCCAAAGCCCAGGTACGAGTTAAACTTGACATTGCTGACGGGAAACAACTTTCTCTTTCCGAGGTGCTTAGAGCATCGCAGACCCCCTCCCTGGGTTATCTATGATCATTTTATCCTTCAATTGCAGGGGGTTTGCTATTCAACCTAAAAAACTAGCTCTCAGGGACTTAGTGATGTCCTATGATCCTGATGTCCTTATGCTTCAAGAGACCTTGGGGGCAGGGGAGGAAATTGTTGGAGCTCTATCCAAAATTCTCTCAGGTTGGTCCTTTCAGGCTTTGGACAGTTTAGGGAGGTTTGGGGGACTGGCTATGGGCATAAAGTCTGGAAGATTGAAGTAGATTAACTCTTGGGGAATGGACAATATCTTATAAATGAAATTCTACTCCATTAAACTCTGTCATTCCCTCTTGTTATTAAATTTCTATGGTCCATGCTTGGACATATTCTCCTTCTGGAATAAATTGTTCACCAAATCATGTCTGAAAGATCCAAACCTCATCCTGGGAGGAGATCTAAATTTTTCTTTAGAGCTCTTAGAAGCCTGGGGACCTTCTGCTCGAGCAGACCCTCTCACTGAATTTTTTCTGAAAAAGATAGCTTCTTTGAATATGGTGGATGGCAACTTAATTAAGCCAAGACCTACCTGGAGGAACAGAAGAGCGGGAGAAGACAGGGTGGCAAAAATGTTAGATCGATTTTTACTAAAAGAGGATTTGGTTACCCGATCCTCGGTATTCCGACACTAGGTGGGGGAAGGGGGCATCTCAGACCATTTTCCTATCCTTTTGTAATCATTGGACCACATAAGAAACTGGGATCCCCTTTCAAGTTCAACTCCTCGTGGCTCAAGGACGAGCCTTTCAATCAATTGTTTAAAGACACCTGGAGGAAGGAGGAAGAGTTTCGGCCTGGAAGAACGAGCATCCTCTTCATGGAAAATCTAAAACAGATGAAAAAGGCTACCTTGGAGTGGGAATAAGTGAAAAAATCCAAGGAGGAGGAAACCCTTCAGTTGATCAATGAGGAAATGGATCATATGGAAAAGTTGGAGGGTGAGGGCTATGAAACAAATGAAAAGAGGGATAGAATAAAGATCCTAGAATCGACCTGAAAGAAAATTTTACTAGAAAATGAAGAAAGGTGACGCCTAAAAAGAAGGGAAATCTGGCTATCAGCACGGTATTAAAATACCAATTTCTTCCAAAATTATGAAAAAGGGCGCAAAAAATATAAACACCATTTGGGGGATGCAAATGGAGGAAGGAAGAATCACAAAATCCTTTGAGGAATTATCTAGTATGGGATGCAACCACTTCATATCGCTATTTAAATCCCCAACATAGCCCTCAATAGCATAAGTGATCTGAGTTGTGTAGTTCTTCCCAAGGTATATTGAAGAGGATGGAAATGATAACATAATGGACCCAGTGACAAAAGAGGAGGTGTAAGGGATCCTTAAGTCAATGCAGAAGTATAAAAGCCCTAGGCGAGATGGGTGGACGGTGGAATTATTCCAACATTTCTTCGAATCTCTGGGGGAGGACTTAGTTGGGGTGGTAGAAGAGTCAAGGGTCAATGGTACCATCCACCAACCCTTCAATTCCACTTTCCTCGCTCTCATTCCCAAAAAGGAGGACCCCAAATCCTTTGAGGACTTCAGGCCTATCTCTCTTTGCACTTGCATCTACAAAATTATTGCAAAGGTGATAGCCATTCGCTTAAAGCCCTTCCTCTAAAAAAACATATCTAAGGAACAATTTGGTTTTTTGGATGGAAGACAAATTCATGAGGTGGTAGGGGTGGCTCAGGAAACTCTACACAGTCTCAAGAGAATCAGAAAGAAAGGATAAATAGTGAAAATCGACCTATCTAAAGCATATGACCGAATTAGTTGGATGTACCTTCGGCTGCTCTTAACCCATCTGCGGTTCAGGAATGATTTCATAAACTGGGTGATGGGATGTATCACAACCACAAGTATTTTCATTCTGATCAATGGGGCTGCAACTCCTTTCTTCCAGGTTCAGAGAGGTCTTCATCAGGGTTTCCCTTTATCGCCCCTCCTTTTCATCCTTGCAGTAGAAGGCCTAAGTCAAATGATCCATGATGAAAAAAGGAGAGGAGAAATGAAAGGATTTGAAGTGGCAATCAATCTATCCATCACTCATTTTTTATTTGTAGATGATATCCTTTTGTTCAGCAAGGGAAGTCGTGAAGACATCGGACGAATCAAATCAATGCTGGATCTTTTTCTCAAGGCAACGAGGCTGAGCATCAATAGTCAAAAAACCTCAATAACCATGGAAGGGTTTACAAGGGCGAAAGCGGAATAATTTCTGAGGTGCTCCCTTTTTAAGTTAAATCATTTATTGACAGCTTTAAGTACATGGGTTTCTACTTAAAGACAGATTCATATAGAACTCAGGATTGGCACTGGCTAGTGGCAAAGAACAAGTCTAGAGTTAAGAACTGGAGCTTCAAATGGTTGTCAAGGGCAGGAAGGCTTGTGCTGATCAAATAAGTTGCATTGGAAATCCTGATGTACTGGGTTGCTTTAACTTGGGTCTTGAAAGGTATACTTTCAAAAATAAGGAAGATATGTAGCAGTTTCTTGTGGGCAAGATCGAAGGTCGAATTTGTTCTGCCGTGGGTGGTGCAGGAGAAAGTGGCGAGACCAAAGGCTTGGGGAGGATGGGGAATAAAGGAACTCTCGTCTTTCACCCCCACTTTGGCAGCAAAGCTGGGATGGAGAATATTCACCCTGGATAATTTATGGACATCAGTGGTTAAGAGAAAATGCATTGACCCAATGTCGGTGGGGGATTAGCTACGCATACCTGGTAAAAAGGCGCAAAATGCCTCGATAGTTTGGAAAGCCACTCTATCCTCTACCAGGATCATTGAAAAAGGTTTGGCTTGGCATGTAGGAAATGGTGAACATGTCAGGCTAGGGCTGGACCCCTGGGTAGGATGAAATGGGGGTTTTTCCCTCTTCAGAGATTTGCTTGAACACCTAGCTAGCAGAGCGATCTGCAATCTTAGTCATATTGATCAATTAGGCTAGTCTACTATTCGGGGACAAGCGTGGAAGTTAGAGGACAACCTTTAGCTTGAAGAAAGGTGGAGGGAAGAATGGCAAGGATATATAAGTGAGTTGCAAAGAACAATGTTCGCATTCATGAAAGGTCAGATGCTCCGAGATGGGTACATTCCCCTGCAGTTCAGTATGCTCCAAAATTTGGATAAAAATGGCTAATGGCTCATAAAGAGTGGGCTGAGCCGGAGTGGTGGTATAAGTCAATGTGGGAACTCAAGTGCCCAGAAAAATCGAGGCTCTTCTTCTGGTGTATTCTAAAGAACAAAGTACCATCCTGGGATAATATGCATAAAAGAAGCAATATTGGCCCGGGTTGGTGCTCTCTGTGCAAAAAGAATGAGGAATCTATTCAGCACCTTTTTCTATCCTGCCCCTTTAACATTTTCTTATGGGTAGAAAATTTGAGGCTCCTAAACCTCTCCCAGTGATGGGAAGGTCCCTCCATCCCGGAGGCATGAAAAAAATGGTGGAATGAAGCCCCAAATGACAGGGTGAGAAATGTTCCGCTAACTGTCTCGTGGGGAACTTGGATTACCAGGAATTGTCTCATCTTTAGGGACTCCATGATATTGGTAGCTCTTCTAGCATCAAAAGGGGCTTCCATCTATGAACATATTCCTATCCCCAAGGAAACCCAGCCAATCAGAGTCATTAAGGAGGAAGAAATCTAGGGAGACATTCTGTGGGCCTACTTTAATGGAGCTTCGAACCCTCTGAACAGGTGTGGGGTAGGGCTCACCATCCATTTCCCTTCGGGAAATATATTAAAATCCTTTGTGGGGTTAGGATCTGGAACAAACAACTTTGTTGAGCTCCAATCACTTAAACTCCTTTTGTGCTGGTTTACTCAACTTGGGCTGAGAGCAGCCTAGATTTTTGGAGACTCCATGATTATAATCAAATGGTTTAATGGAATAAAAAGATGCCAAAACTACATTCTGCTTCCTTTATTAGGAGAGGTTTTGAACCTGAAAGCTCATTTTAATCAAATTTTTTCTTGTCATATTTACAGGAAACGAAATATGGACGCAAACCTCCTATCTAAGGAGGGCGTACAACAAGCTATGGGGTCTTGGGTAACCAAATAATATGAAGGAGATTTGATTTGGGTCTTGGATCAACCCCCACTGGCTCTCTAAATGATAAATATTTCAGTTTTTGTTTTTGCTCAATTCTACAAACTCTTATTTTATTGTTATACAGACTTTTTTTATACTACACATCTCTCTTTTATCTTTGTTTCGGATTGTTTTCCTCGCTTATGAGGAGATTCGGGAGATAAAAAGGGACTTTTTCAGTTTTCTTAAAATTTGCACATCTGAAATAGTGCTTACTCTTCAAATGTTTTTTTGTGAAAAAACAGCAAAAGGCTTGGTTTTGACTCTTGTTTAGGGTTGTCTCTCCCCTTCATGGGAAGCCCGGGGGTTAACACAGGGGATATCTCATTAAAAATCTTGTTAAGGCTAGTGGAAACAGTGGCGCTGCTTTCCTTATAGTTGTAAACTCTATGTTATTTCATCTCCGGCCGAGGGGAAAACATACAGTTTCTCTGAATGCCAATGGGCATATACTATGTAACTTTTATGATCTTAATAGAAAGTTCGATTTTTCTTTTTTTGTAAAAATAAAATAAATAAAAATAAAAATAAATAATAAATAAAAGAAAGAAGCATGGTTTGCGGAGAATTCCTTCCACAAGAATTATTTGATGGCATTATCTTACATTACGGGTTCTCTATATATTGTTCTGTTATTTATGATGTGATAGGATTTTAATATTTATTAAATTAAAGGGTTATTATCATACTAAGTGTTATCTTTTATGTTATAGCTATCAAGGTTCACTAAAGAATGATGACCTCTAAGTCATATGTTATGCAACATTTTACATGCCAACAAATTTCACTCTCAAATTACTAAATTCACTAAGGACTTCATGCCAAACCCTTTAGCATCATAAACTTGCCAAGTTAGAAATAAAAAATGTGAATATAAGTGGTCATTTTTTATTTAAAAGTTGCATTTTAAATTTCTGTTTATGGATTTTATA
Organism: Pinus albicaulis; assembly: GCA_034641835.2. Lineage (NCBI taxonomy): Eukaryota > Viridiplantae > Streptophyta > Pinopsida > Pinales > Pinaceae > Pinus > Pinus albicaulis. Next base: position 516,150,464 of record CM076579.1, on the reverse strand, counting down.
TAATGACAAAACTCACTTTGTGAATGAAATAATGCTTAAATGATATTATAACCAACTTGCAAACTTGTCTCCCCAGAATTTCTTACATGAACACTATCTTGATCACAATACTATAAACTTGTCACAACATTTTAGTTGTATTTACAATCAAAGCAAGACTCATGCAAAAGGTGGTATGAATTTAAAAAGTTCTTTCCACTCAAAGTTCATGACAAGGTTCTCAATTTCATTTTCTAAGTTTTCTAATGTTTTGTCAGGTTTAATACTTTCACATAATGCAAGAATCAGCTCATGTTATTTCATTTCTAAAATAAATACTAGGTAAATGTTTCCCAATCACATATTATCTACACGGTCTTCACTTTGTGAACCTATGATATAGCATTGCATTCATGTGATATTAAATAATGTCCCTGATTTCATTATATATTAACTAGCTTGGATCCATCTTAACTCTGGATCTATCAAGCAATGAGAAGGATCAAATCTCTCGAGGTGCAAACCTATTTTTTGAGTGCAAAACTTGAGGAAAGATTTGCACCTCAAGAGTTTTGATCCCTCACAACACTTGAGAGATCGAAAGTTAAGATGGATCTTGGTTGGTTTAATTATTAATAATTATAATTATTAAAAAAATTTATGTAATTTGACTGAGTCGAAATGTTTTAATTAATAATTTTAATTTTAATTTTTTTAATGTAAGTTGATCGAGTCAAAATGTTTACAAAACATAACCTTACAACATGTCTTCCATATCAGGCTAGAGAGCACTTCTTGGCGCAATAAATATTACCCAAATTCCTTTTGTTAGACCCACTCCTCAACCCCACCCACAATACATATTTCCAATTTAAAAATCATTATTTTTACTATATCTTTTTTAACTCTTGATACCTATAAACCCCATATTTAACATTCTCCAAATACCTACAATATATAGATTTTAGTTTTCATAATTTTAAAATCTCCTTATAAATAAAAATGATAAAATATTGGCCAACCAATCTGCATAAAACTATCCTTTTAAAAAAAAATCCCCAAATACCTATTAATTTTATTTTTCACAATTTAAAATCTCTTTAAATAAATAATAAAATAATCAAATATCCATTAAAAATTTAAAACCCATAATATCATCCTTTATTTAATAAACACTTATATTTACTATAATTATTTAAATAATGAAATTATCCTTATTATCTTGAGGAAAAGTAACCAATTCCACAAATGCAATTAACTTATAGATAATAATTAAGAAACATAAATACAAAGAAAGCCGAGTGATATACTAACCAATTCTATAAATGCAATTAACTTACATGATAATAATTAAGAAACATAAATACAAAGAAAGCCGAGTGATATACTAACCAATTCTATAAATGCAATTAACTTACATGATAATAATTAAGAAACATAAATACAAAGGAAGCCAAGCGATATACTTCCCAAATTTTAGTAAGTATTTAACGAAATTCTAAAAAGGTAATTAGTTTATTAAACGTAAGCTAACTTAACCTTATTAAAAAAATTCCATTTTCCAAAATAACAGGGAACAAACGACCATTAAGTAGCAAATTCTGAAACGTAATTACCATGGATGTTGATAATTTTCGAAATATAGATTAAAAATATAAAAATCTAAGTGAAATGTTTCAATTTTCCAAATTCTAAGACGACGAATAATTTGAAAGTATGAAAAGTCACCCTTTACATTAATTTATTTATTTATTCTTAAATAAAAGAAAATGGGCATTTGCTAAATAAATTTTCAATTAAAGTGTGTGTAGTTTGTTATTTTGAGTGTTTTCTTTTACCTTATTTTATTAAGGTTATGGTTTTTATGAAGGAGATTTCTCCCTTTTAAGCTAGCTGGTTAGGGTTATGATTTTAATTTTGATTTTTCGTTTTCATATATATATAGAGAGGAGATTTCTCCCCTTTAAGCTAGTTGGTTAGGGTTATGATTTTAATTTTGATTTTTCGTTTTCCTGTTATATATATATATATATATATTTGGGTAGGTTGGTTAGTTTGAGAAATGTGGATGGCAAAGTATTTGTGTTTGTAAGTGGTATGTTTTTTTCTTTAAATTTTTCTATTCTCAATTTATTTCAATCTACGTTTATTATTTATATATACATTTAAAGCTTATAAGCATAGTTTGTTTGTTTCGTTTTCTTGAATTAACAAGACATTTTTTTTTGTTTTATTTTTTTATTTTTTTCAAGATTTGACCCATTTTTAGCATGATTTATAAGTATCAAGTGTCATAATGGTCATTCTCAACTTACATTGTAGCATCATTGGGGAATGTTATTTAACTCAACCCTCTTACTATTTTTTTATTTTTAACGATAAATGATGGGCAATACTTCCACCCCTTCTGATTGAACTAGGGTCAACACCCAAGTTTTAACCATATTGTGTCAATGTTAGTGTTCTTAGAGCTACATCATTGAATAACATGTTTGGGTAACTATGCTTTTTATAAAATCTACACTTTCCCCAATATCATAACAATGTTTGGAACCAATAATTAAATCATATATTAATGCTTAATAGCATACTCTTACACTTTCAATGTCCATGACATAGGATCATGCATAACAATATAATTACCTTCATGTTATTACAATGTTGTTAATTGGAAATGAATGTAAATAATTAAGTTTATTTATCGTGCACATTGCACCAATTATCCATTCACAATATAAATTGAACTAGTGTCATATCATAAATTCTCTTTAAAATTTGTATGTTAAAAGGAAAACATTTAATTATTATTCTTAATAATATAAACAATAAACTCATACATAAATTCCATATATAGGTAGGTCCATATGTACTCATTATATATTTTTATTAATCTAATTGAGTTCAATATATAATATGCAAAGAAATAAAAAGATATACCATAATGTAGTTTAGTTGGCGGAAATCAAATATGGGGCATTACATAACTTAAAACTTGAGAAACATCATCTTAAAGTTATAATAAAAAAGTGTGGGATAATCTCGGCACATGGGCTTTGCATCCTCTTGGGTCACTAATCTTGGGTTATGTTTGTCCCATTGGGCCTTGACATGGTCCACCGGGAGATATTTGAGTTTTCAAAGCCTATGATATAATATGCATAATGGTTCGCTTTCAATGACGTGACTCTATTAATAGTAGTTGCACAATTTGGCTTGATATAGGGTGTTAACCTTAGTTCTATTAGGAGAGCTGGGGGTACTACCTAGACTATATACTTAAAAACATGGTCATGGGAAGTCTTATTAATTTATTCCCCTTACATGTGTGATAGCAACTACTAGTCTTCTGCTAGGTAAATTAAATCAGTATAGTCGATGCTTATGCTTATAGGCTATATTTTGAGTTAGGTTGGATAGCCAATGCTCCAAAATATTGCAAAAGAGTAAATGATATGACTTAAAAGATGGAAGTAGGTTAGGGAGGAAGGATGATTCAAAGTTAGTTGAGAATGTTGCATGGGGATTAGATGTTCTTCTCTTATTTCTTTTCTTAGTTATTACCATGTTTAAAACACTTTTTTTAATTATCTTTCAACAAATTAAGTGTGATGACCAATGATTAAGGCATTATTGGGATTTGATCATTAAATATTACTAAATGATGCATTTACTTGTTTTACCACTATGCATGCTTCTTTGTGAATATACAAGAACTATGCATTACAAGTAGTGATTATTTATCATTAGTACATGCCCAAGATGTGTAGACTATCTACACATACATACATTTCACATGTACTAGTAAATTTACTTATATTAATTACTAAGATAAATTATTTAATTAATGAATGGCTTAATGATTATGGAATGTATATTGCATGTATATAAATATCCAGTAGCATTAAATACCCTCGTTGACTTTGAATATTGGTTGGTATGATGAATTAAATAGATATAGTGGGTTGTCATAAAATATTGGGAAAATGTTAAATTTCATTAATGAGTTAGCATGCAAATAATAACTTTGCAACTATTTTATTAATATTTTATTTAATTTTTTTATTATTTTATTTTAATTCGTATTTTTATAAAAACTAGAAAAGAGGTGGTTGATGGCCTATTAATGAAGGTGGTTGAGGATGAATATGAAATGTGTATGGAAACATGAAATTTAGGCCAAAAAAATAAACTCGCTAATGTAGTTGCCATTAATAACTTACAATATGAAATCTTAAAACAAATAATCTAAATTTAGACCACGTATATAATGAAATTTCTAACAATTTATTTATAGGTTAAAGATATGAAATTCACAGTTAAAAAGAGGAAAATAGAAATACTTGTGATTATGTTTGATTTAGTCTGGTGTAATCCCTTCCGGTTTCACTTTGTTCAAACTAGATTTAATATTATCATCCTATTAAACAACCTATCCAACTACCTAGCTTTAGGAAACCTAGATTTCTTAGCCCTTTGTGCCCAAAGCTCCAAGAATAACAGTTCTATTAACAATCTAGTATGTTATTAGTGAATAATCCATCTAATAGTTCAATTCCATAGATCTAAAATAGCATAGTATTTTTTTTCCAAGAAGAAAATAGCCTATTTGGACTTTGAGGTGGAGGCGTAATCTTTTAGTGAAAAGAGCCTCATCGTGCCTTACATCCATACCTTACTACATTCTCCGGCATGAACCCCATAAAAATTTGGGAGCTTTATTTTTTGAAGTTCTCTAGTAAATTCCTTAGGAAGAGATCCTCACTTTGGATTACTTAGCTCTTCTAGGTTATCTTCCCTTGATGATGGGTAGTCTTCTTCTACACCCATTGTCGTGCATCCTTTAAGTGTCTCATTTATAATTCCAAGGAAGCATGATATGAGAGCTAGATCAAGTAATGATAGCAACAATACCAACGTCAATGGCCTTATCGATGGCATCACCTAGTCCCGATTTTAATGCCTCCTAACTGCACCACTTCTATATCACAACTTCCAAGGTTTTTTCTTGCTACATATCTAATATGTGTTAGTTACACACACACACACACACATGTATGCAAAGTTGTGAGTTTATTTTTATGTTCACTCATAATGAGCATATCACTTAAGGTAGGGTGGTGATAGGTCAAGGAGGTTGAATAACAACTACAACTCGTATTTTTTCTTTAGCTACCACAATATCTCTTTCACTTTGATAGCTACACTTATGACCATATTAGAACTTGTAGTGTGCACGATACATTCAATCATTTGTGTGTGAGTGCATCTAATTCACTATGTTCTCAAATATAATGTATATCTTGCTAGTATATTATCATACATATAATTTACTATTATTGAATAATATTAATAATATAAATACTATATATTATTTGGTGAAACTAATTAATCATATGATAATACAAGTTATAGTAGTAGTGGTGGCCGTTGTGTAACTATTAGACATTTTTGGAGTTTTGGGCTAGGATCCGATGAAAAAAAAGGGGAAAATCTTCATATATATTTTTTTTAAACCAATTTTTGACTACATATAAGAGTTCAGCATGTTGAAAAACCTTTGGGCATTTAATTATTGAGAATTCACAACTCAAACTTATGATTCAAGTAAATCGTTGTCAAATTCTGAGCAATTTTGATTAAAAAAATGCCATAAAACTCTCTAAAAACTGAAAGAGATATACTATGATGTAGTGTTGTGTGTGTGTGTCTAAAGAGAGAGAAGATTAGATCAAGTAATCATGAGTGAGAAGTGAGATCTCTTTTTCAAAATTGAGGAGGTCACAAGTTTGACTTTCGTTTTCCCCTTGTGGTTAAGCTCTATAATAAAGGTTAATAATTTTCCACGTTCACCATCCATAAATAATATAGAAGTACTCAAAAAATTATATGCATATATATGTGTGTCTTAAAGTCTATTTAAAATTTTTTATTTTTTAAAGTAAATATATAGTTTATATTAAAAAAAAAACCTTAATTTTAATTCTTAAAATATCCATAATTTCCCTAACAAATTCTCATTTAAATCTCATTTAAAAATAAAAATAAAAAAATCCTCCTAGCTACAAATAAATGTTCATACTGTTGCCTATAAAATTTTACTAAATCCATTAGTTGAGAAGACTAAAACTACTTGTGTGGTACCTTAACTTACTTTTTTTTTGGGGGGGTTTTCAATTTCCATAGATTATTTTTCACTTTTATATTAAATGATTTAATTTTTTAATTTTTTATTAAATTTTATTTTTTTTGTCGGTCAATGTCTATTTTATATTATCATAGCGAAATTTACATCAAACAATAGCCTTGTTGTGATACAGCCAGGCAGCCTGATAGGCAAAAAAATCCATAAGTGTCTAGGGTGCATGCCAAGGCATATGATTTCGTTGGTTATTATCGAAACAAAACTAACAAAAAACCAGTGGATACATAGCTTCATGGAGGTGGATTGAGAGGGCCTATTGGTGGCCTAACAAAGAAACCAGCATGATTGTGCACATGGTAGTCAATATGCTCAACCTGGATCCCTAGTGCTCAGAGGTGGTCGTGAGAGCACCTCAGCTGATGGCACAGACTCTCTAGAGAATCTAGAGTCTTGTTTTGTAGATGTTGAATTTCATTGATATAGGCAATGATTTCGTTATGATCCTCATACCCTTGTTCCCTCATGGTGTCCAGGTTGAGCTAGATTTGTTGAAGTTGAACTGAGATGTCGTCTAGGGTGGTTGTAGCTTCCACTTTCCCATGTGACTGTGCTAGAGAAACCACCATGGTAGCTACCAAATGTTGGCTCTTAGTAGATTCTGAGTTCGAGCTTGGGTCCCTGTTCGGCATGCATGCTTCCATCCCTCGACCAAATCTTCCTCAGCGCGCACGGCCTCGATCGCATGGCATGAGCTTCGCGACCTCACTCTGGCTTTCCTTCATGTTAAAAATCCAATTCTCGGCGGGTCGAGTAGCCCGTAGTCCAACATTGATGTCCCCGAAGCCACCACTACCCGTCCATCCACCCGCTCCCAAACCAACACAGGTGATGCCCCCAAACTGTCGGTGAATTCCTTGCTGCTCTTGGAGGCGGAGATGAACCACCGCTCTCTAAAATATGAAACTGCTAGAAATCCCAGAGGGCCTCTGAGCCCAAACCAACACCGCACAGAGGTCAGCTCCTTTGTCTCCGCAACCCTGTCCTCCACTACAAACCGGAAGGACCACAGAAGCCACGCGCCTGAAAACACCTTTCCCATTGGTAATACAAACACAATTGTCTTCCCGTCACCCTGTTACTCATCCAACTCCTTGCTTCCAAGATCCTATAGGTCACGGAACCACCATCCCCAATTCCCTGTCTCCCATGTCTTCCACCACGCCTCTTGTCGTCGAAGTTCAAGCCGAAGATTGAGAGCCGATGGCGGTGCACAGAGAGAAGTCGCCTCGCAAGCATCCACCATTGCCCAAACCTTTACAATGCTTTTGTGCTCGCACAAACACCTGATAAGTGCATATCGTCTGTCGTGAGACCTCACATCCTGAGGGCTCGTAACGTTCAAGTGTGGGAGTTAATGACTCCCGGTTGCGCGTGGCGTTAGGCCTGTCCGGCCTGCGCTACCAGTTCCCAGATGTCCATCGAACATGACACCCCCATCAGGGATATTTATATTGTAGGCTTTATCTAAATATAGAATTTAAAATTTTCTATCCAACTTTTGTGTATGAAGAATTTTTTTTTAAATCCAACTTTTGTGTAAGTTATGAAAAATTCCTATTCCAATTTTTAAATTTTATGGTAAAAATAATTAAATAAATGATTTCGCTTAAAATAAATGATGATAACAATAAATATTTTCTTGATGGGGTGATGGATGTAGATAATCTTAGGGTCGATGTGGGTGCTTTTCATCCCATCGACCCTCTTGTTAAATAGAAGGGGTGGCAGGGAAACATTTAATTACGTTTATGGTGAGTTGATGTTTATGGAGGAAGGCAGAATTTTGGTGTTTATTTCATTGGTTGATTTTGAGCTCCGCGAGTCTGAGGGTGGTATGGGATATGAGGTATTTGGAAGAAACCATGTTTCTCTAGATCAAGGGTTAATATTTGGGAGAAATGCTCTATTGAGAAACTGGAAGTTGGGATGCGAGGAGCCACCTCTAGTTTTAGAGGTGACATATTGGAAGGAATGTTGATTTATGGCTAGCAAGTTGGGGACCCTCACATCATAGGCTTTAGTCCAAATTCACCACACATAGTATGTGATGCAGAATTTCATCTTGGGGTTTGGAGCATGCGGGTTGGGCTACCAGACTTGTCCCGAGATTTTTTGGCTTGGCGATAGAAATGGTGTCATAATTTCATAGTCTGGTTTCCTTTTTCAATTCTTAGAATTTTCAGGGGCTTCCTCAATTTGCAAGGATGTTGTTCATCATATGTTAATTCTTCTAGAACCTTTTTTTTCTTGGAGGTTAGATTTGCGTGCTTTATGTGTATTGGCGATGGTCTAGGAATTTTTTCTAGAGTGTGCCGAGAAAATTCATCCCCCAACCTAGTTGTACCAAGGGTGGTATTTCTCAAGGAAAATCTGTTGTGAGTGTTTAAGGGAGAGGATTTACTCAATTCTAGAAAAATTTAGTATTTGGATCTGTTTTGTGTTGAATTAAGAGACTTGGGGTTGAATCTAAGGGTATGAAACTTGCAACCTAGCATAAATCTTGGGTGCATGTGGTTTATTGGTTGTTGTTGTTGGTCATTCGGGATCTATGGGAATGGTGAGGGGGTCTTTTCCTTGTCCTCCAACGCTAGCTGATTGTCTTAGACCACTTCCAACGGATATTATTTTTGTGTGAATACCTAAACTTGTGGGCTTATGGCTCTGTTGCTACTTTGATTTGAGGGACCACTGGCGAAAGGGTTGTGGGTTAGGTTAGTTTGGTTTTTGTCCAGGTTGGTATGCCAATGCCACTAAGGGAGGGTGAGAAGGGGGTTGGGGGAGCGTGACCAACTCGACATCCACAGGTTGGTAAACCATGACCATGGCAAGATGGTCGATCCCCACCCACCCTAACAACTAATCAATGTGGTTTAGGCCCCTTCTCTAGAGACTCTTGATAGTCAACTTTGCCATGTACTTGAACTTTTGGAACAACTCAGTGGGGATCGACATGAGGATCAAAATTTGATTATTAGTTTCATGAACAACCTTTAACATAACCAATGGCACGTGTAAGATTGCTTAGCTAGCATTCAAAGAGGGAAATGGCTCATACAAGATAAGTTGGACTGCCTCAAAGGAAGGTTGGCCCATATGGAAAAGTATGTCCACTGCAATTTCATACCTTCTCCATCTTCGGGTTCTGTTCTGGATCATATTTCTCTGGTAAACTCTTCTAATGCTTAATAGTTGTTAGATGTATTTTTATTTTGAATATCTTCTAGTATGTTTTCCCCTTTAAGGTTTGGATACTTTCACTGTTCTGCTAATTAGCTATATGTTTGGGGATCTACCTACTGGCCAAAAAATCTAGTAAGAGTGAGTTCAGTAAGCTTTTGAGAAAATGTAATTATTGTTGTTATATTTCTTATTAATAAAATCAACTTGACTTACAAAAAAAAAATAATAACCCTTTCATAACTACAAATAAATGTACATAAAATTACCCATAAAAGTTTATTAAATCAGTACCCATAAAATCTTATTAATTACATTTCTTTAAGAAAGCTAAAACTACTTGTGCGGTATCGTAAGTTACTTTCATGTCATCTCAATGGGGTTTTCAATTCCCATAAATTAAATTTACTTTTGTCTAATTTCAATGGGCTCTTCAATTCTCATAAATTAAAATTTTATTTTATATTAAATTTATTTATTTTTTTGTCTACGGGGTTTTGGATAGACAGTGATAAGGTGCCATGTTAAGGAACTTCTTGATGTGAAGTCACCGGTTCAATTCCCTACCTCGATCGGGGTGATATATTGGACATGGTGAATATGTAATCCTACCAAGCTTTAAAAAAAGAAATTTATTTATGTTCTTGTCCACGGGGTCCTAGATAGATGGTGATCAGGTGCTCTGTTAAGGCACTCCTTGATGTGAAGTCACTTGTTCAATTCCCCGCCCTAATCGGGGCGATATATTGGACATGATGAAGATGTAGTCCTACCAAGCTTACAAAAAAAAATTATGTTCTTGGCTTCACGTAAATATATAAGTTCATTTTTTCCATTTTTTTCCAGTTTGTTGTGGGTATGTGGAGTTTTTTTCTATCAAAATTTTGTGTAAGTTATGAATATGACGAGTTCTTTTTCAATTCAACTTTGGCGTAAGTTGAGAGGAAATTCTATTCCAATTTTTATGTGTTATTGTGAAATTAATTAATTAGATGATAGTAGCAATTTTATTAGCAATTTTATATATAGAAATAGCTTATGGGGCTTTGGTTTGCTGGTGAAGGGTGCAATGTTAAGGCACTCCATGAGATAGGTCACTGGTTCCAATCCTCCATGGATATTAATTTACAAAAAAAAAAAATTACATATGTAGAAAAACTTAAATTAGTTTAAGAAGTTTTAAGCTAAATAGGAGAGTTTTTTTTGTTAAAGTTAAGGAGGTCACAAGTTCAACTTTCTTGATACCTTTGTGGTTAGACTTTGGTCAACATTTTGTCTCATTCATACCATTCATAGATATAAGAAAATACTCAAAACATTATATACATATATCATAGAGATTATTTGAAATTTGTATTTTTTTTAAATAAATTTGAAAATAATAATAATAACAATAATAATAATCAAATTTATGATTTTAATCATTCAAATGGCAATAATCTCTTCACCATTCTCTCATTTAAATTTCATTAAAAAAAAATTTAAAAAAAATGAATATTAACACTATTAACTACAACTAAATGTGTTATAAAATCCATTTATTATAATAATAATAAAAAAATTATGTTTTACCTTAACTTACTTTATCAAATCTCAATGGGAATTTCAATTCCCATAAGGAAATTCCCATAAATTAGAAAATTTCAATGGATTTTCAATTACCATAAATTGATTTTTTCTATCATACTAAATATTTATTTGTTGGTTTCATGTTTACATCAATTGTAGGTTAACTTTTCCATATTTATATTAATCTTGTTTATTGTGGTGAGTTCTCTTCTATCCAACTTGTGTAAGCTATGAAGAATCTCCCTTCCAATTTTTATATTTGGTTTAGGATATCCTCTATTTAGGTTGTTATTTCTTTTGTTTATGTTTATTGTAATTTTAAAAGTCCATCTTATTGATTAAGTAGGTGCGTAATGAATGTGACTTTTATCAAATATTTTACTCATTCTAGTTTTGTAGTCTATTTTAATTATCTTATATGTCAAGTTATATTTACGTATTTTTATTTTACTCATTCTAGTTTTGTAATCTATTTTAATTATCTTATATCTTAAGTTATATTTACGTATTTTTATTTTTGTGTATTTCTTAAAATTCAAAAGGTTATAGGAAATTTCCATTTTTCATATTTTATCGTTGTGATTTATAATTTTATGTTAATTTTTTTTTTTTTAAATAATTTGATACTACATCCACTATTATAAAGTAGGTACACTAAAGCATATACTTTCCAAGTATATACTTCCTATTCTAAATTATAAATTATGAAAGTTTTAGATTTATAACATAGTCACATTTTATTTTTATTTTTTTTAATGTGATATTTAGAATTTTTAATGTTTTTCTATATTTTTATTTTAAATTTATCAGGTATAATTTGTAGTTTCTAATGTTTTGCATACATAACTATAATGATGATGGTCATCTTGGCCTTAACTTTCAAGCATTTGCTTTAATAGCATATGCAAGGTCTTTTCACAATACTTCTTTAAAATGTATCATAAACTACACAAAAAAACATGATACAACTCATTATATATATATGCAATTACATTGATGTGGGCATAATATGTTAGGTTGATTAATTAATAACATCAACCATACAATCATGTTAGAAACATGCTTATAATTATAGTAAATAACCAAGTCAACAAAAGTATAATATTTATCAAGTAATAATTCACTGAAAAATGCATGTTTAAATGTCAATTTTGTACAAAAATGGAGCAATATTCCAACAATGACAAATTTATATCTTCTCCTTCCTCTAATGTCAGGAGTGGAATTAAATCTCCCCACCAACTAGGAGCTAGCCAACCTCTTATCTCTAAGAAATCTTTTGGTTTCCTAGCCTTTTTTGCCTAAGACTCCAAAAATATGGATGCACAATATAGCTCTAAGAATATTATCATAAACAAATATCTCTTCCAAGAATCCTCCCATCTCTTAATAACTTCCCACCTCTCTAAGCTCCCCCGGCACCACTTCCTCTTCTCTATTTATCAAATTCCCATACCAAATTCTTTGAGTCTCCTCAACCACCCTCTTCAACATGCCATTAACCTCCCCCGCTAGTTTTTACCTCCCCCACTAGTTTTTAGGGAAAATTTGAATTGAGATAAAATAATAAATTAATAAGATAGAATGTAAAGCCTTCTTATCATGCTAGCTTATTAATGAATTTGACATTTTCCCCCAAAATTTATAGCAACCCACCATACCTATTTAATTGATCATATCAAACAACAATCAAATTCAACATGATATTTAATGTTATTAGATATTTATGTGTATGTAATATGCCATAATTAAATTATTAACATAGTTTAATAATTATATATCAAGTTAGTGTACATGTGTACACATGCAAGGCATGTATACATATCTCACACATGTATTAATAACAACCTCTCGTTAGCTCTAATGCATTGTTCCTATATGTTCACAACCAAGCATGTGTAATGGTAACTCAAGTAAATAGTCCCCTCATGGGACAATCGAGTGGTCGATACAATCATATGTTATCCCCTCAACCTAGATTCAAATCCCACATGGAACATATTTGGCTCGTTGTAATAAGACTCAAGGAGTAGGCTCCCCCACCCTCGTGAAGTATCTGCTCCTGCTAAGTCATAAATTCCTAGTATATTTGGCTTATAGGTTGTTGGATATACTCTTGGTATTATAGTGGCAGTCGTTAGGTTTGATCTTAGGCCTCACCTAGATAAATCCAACGAGTTACCAATTCACCATGGCATAATTTAAATAAATAATAAAAATTATTGCCAACAAAAATACAACAATTCAACACTCATTGATCATCACACTAAGATTATCAAAAATGAATTAGACAAGTGTTCTAAACATGGTAGGAACTAGGTAAGAAATTATAATAATGGCACATATAATCCCTAAGCAAGATTGTAAATCATCCTTCCTCCATAACCTACTTCCATATTCCATATCGTGACCCTTCTATTAGGGCCCCTGAGTCACTCCGCATTATGTCGATGGTGCAGAGTCTAGAAACATCTAAGATTTTCTCAATTAGAACCTATATATATATATATATATATATATATATATATATATATATATATATATATTATTCGATTTGTTTCTCCAAGAATTATGCTAGAAACTCGTAAAACCTTTGAAAGAAACTATTGGTTTTAATTCTTTCACCTATTTTCAATATTAAGCATTCATATACAAGATTTGACATACATGTTATGGGTAGTGGAAATTTAAAGAAATTAATGACATGAGGAGAACAACAATTGGGAACTTAAGAATCCAGTCATTTAACATAAACATTAAGTGAATTTGCATTTATCCTTTAAAACCATGTGATATTTCATTAATATAACTAAATACTTCATAAAATCTTAAATCACATCACAAGTATAAGAGGAATAAGCAAATTGATTCAATTATTCTCATTATAGACAATATACATTTATTTCATTTAAACAATAGCAAGATGTACCATCAAGAATTGTCATGAATAACTTCATTTGTATTAATTTGAAAGTGCAAAATTCAGGTTACATTAGAATTGCATGATCACAAGAGAAAGCATTGACAACCTATCATGTACTGTAGAATACCAGCTTTAACCACAGATCCATATTACAAGCCTATCATATTTTAAAAAAAAATTGACAAAAATTATGTACAAAAAAATTCCCCCCTCTTTTACATCAAAATGGGGGTTATTTATAAGATAGAACACCCTAGGATCTAAACCCTAAACTACTGGTGGTTATGAGAAACCACTAGGAAGTTTACAATTAACAACTGGTAGTTTATAACTAACTAGTTCTAGAGACTTCTAGCTTTCAGGTTGGGTCCCACTTCTCCAACTCAATCTTCTTGTTCTTTAAATTTTGCAGGTGACTCAATGGAGGAACGTGTAGGTTGTTGAGGCCTATGTTGTGTCCCTGCATTCAATGTTGATGGTGTCCATTGGGTGGAGGTAGACTCTATTGGCACTACATGCTTCTTTAATTCCTTTTTATACCATTTTTTTGTTGCAATTATATATTGTGAGATCAAGCTCCAATATTTTATTAAAGGACACTTATAGCTTTGAGATACTTTAATGTCTACTGCCAAATCAGTAATTGAATCGTATTCCATAGGATGCAAGCTTTTGAAGATCTCTTTCAACTTGAAAATAATGTAGAAATATTTTTGCAAGTGATTGATGATTTCCTTATGTACCACCGCATCTCCTTCCTTCTCAAACACTATAGGATCATTCTTGACTGCTTCCAAGCCAATTTGATAGTCTTCCTTTTATGAAACGGTCCCATTTGTGTCCATGAACCTGAGATATCCTCTCTCTTAAGTAATGCTTCAAAGTCTCCCATGATATTCATTAACCTGTCATACATTTTTTTTTCCTTTTTTTCCATTTCCTCCATGAAATTTATCTTTTCGTAGACCATGTTATTGTCGAACAAGTAAATCCCTCTCACAGAGTGATGAATCCTACCTGGTCCTTGTACGTATAAATTGCATCAAAATCCAACATTGTTTTGGCTTTGCCTTCAGTATCATTTTTGAGCTTCCTTCTTGTTTTCTAGCCTCTAAGACTTGCCCATTTTTCACGTGATAGTGTAAGTTGTCTCCAATTCTCATAGTTTAGCATATCCTCTATGATCTTATCCCAAATAGTGTGATAGGTCACCTTAAGATTAGCTCAAGAGGAATGTGTGTTCCTAATGGTGTCTACCTCTTTCTTGACCCAGTCATATGACCTCTCTCACTCGTTAGCTCCTTTCTTTAATTATTTGATTGATTTCTACTTTTCAGGAAATTCTTCATCTCTTTGGCTAACACGGTCCTTAGACTATTAAATTCAGCATTCATTCACATGCTTTCCACAGTTGTAGTCAAATTGTCTACTATACTTTGTATGATGATAGTTTCTCCACTTCCTATGCCTTTGATATCAACTACTTCTGATTTTAATAACAATACTTGATCTTTTTACTGTTGAGCCCCTTGAGTGACTACATGCAATTTCTTCACCATCTCCTCTTACTGTTTCTCAACTTCCATCATCTCCATTGTCTAAACTGGATAAAACTACCATTTTCCTTGTCTTCTCAGGAGATTTATTTCTTTGTTATTTTCATCCAAAATCTTATTGTATTCTTGGAAATGATTCTTATCAACAAACATTTTCAAAATTACATTTTCTAAGGCTTCAATTTTCAACATTCTTGCCTTGGTTTCCACTTTGTCTTTCTTTAGATTTTTCTCTACTCTATTGTAATCCTCTCTTAATCTCTTCAAATATGAATGAGATTTTTTGGATTCATTGCATATAATGTCATTCAAATCCTTAAACAAATTGTAGGTGTCAAGAAATTTTATTTGGGACAAATCAAAGGTGATATGAGTGGCCTCATAATCTTCAATAGAGTGAACTTCCTTACCCTTGGCCTTTAGGAATTCCAAATTCAACTTTTATCCCTTGTAATATAGGACATTGAGAAATCGAGTGTTTGGCATATTTCCAATTTCATCGATTCAATGATATCTTTTCATTTCTTGTTTATACTTCTTTGTTGTAATTTCAAAATCTGCAAGGAGGGATGATGGCTCCTTGCCAATCTATATGTCATAGGTGTCCATGGCCTCTCAGGAAGTTAAGGTTGTTGACATGTGTTGCATTATAACTTGTGAGCCTTTTGGTATCATATGTTTTCCTGGTAGACCTACAGTAGTACCTGCAATCACTTCCATGGCTTTATCGACACCCTCTTCTTCATCATCATCATTTTTTGTCTTTGTTACTTTGAGCCTTTTTGAATTAGCCTCTTATCCTGATCTATTTCCATGTCATCAGTCTTGCTACTCTTAGTAAAATATAGCTGACAATATTGTGAGTATGTTGGCAAGAGCACTTCATTTACTTCATCAAAATTCATTTTTATTTGTTGCTTTCTCTAAGAGAGGTGTTAACACTGGAAAATCGTATGGGCAAAAGACATTAAAAATGTCAAGTAAAAAGTACAGATAAAGATTTCTAGGGAAGAAATACATTAGGAGGAGCCAAAATTTTAATTTTTCCCAAGGTTAAAGGACAAAATTTATGGATCGTGCACAGGAAACACTGCCTCTTGGTGCGTAGTGTGGCTTTTTCTTCAATAGTCGCGCACTACACGGCTATCCCTCCGATAGTTTCACGGTCCTAGGGATGAAGGAATGTCACCATCCAGGACCACTTGGTACACTTGATGAAAAATATTCCCACTCAACCTAACCAAGCACAGTCGTCTTTGAGCCGCCTTGAGGCTTTAGTGCAACACACAAAGGAATCATACCCCCACTCTTGTGTCACCATCCATCTTGGGCCAAGAGAAGGAGGGAAAACTTGAAAATGGTCTGTAAAAGCCAGCCTTGGGAAGAGAACTAGGAGACACATTGTTATGTTGGCCAAATTTCTCCATAGCAAACCAGATTGTGTTGTCCAGCAGCAGGAGGATTGGAAGGACTCAGTTGTTGGCCACCCAACATCTCAGTCCAAGAGAGAGGAGTTCACCACATTTTCATCGATCTACCATCCTTTCAAAGGGAAGAAGCTTGCTGAAAATTTGAGGGTAAGAGACCCCCTTGTCTTGGATATTGGAGCTTTGTAGCTCGAAGGATCCACTACAATAGATTTGGCATTCTATCTTCTACTACTACCAGCACCTAATAAATGGAGAATCCCTTCATTATTGAGTTATTAGTGTGTTTTCTCTATTGAGTGTGTATCTTGTGCATGTTGTTTTTTTTTTGTTTCATTTTTTATGTAGCATGTTATGTTTCCTTTATAACTTAGCTTGTTACATGTTGAACTTGTTCCACTAATGTTTGAAAAACCATTTTGAACTGTGACTCTTATGTAGGTAAACAGCCTCCCTACTAAGAAAAATGTATTTCATCCACCCATGCATTGAATACACTACCACAGGAATGGCGACTCCACTAGATTCTTTCTTTTCAGTTAATGTTTATTGATGCAGGTCCTTCTTCCTGCTCAGCTTGCTACAAATCACCCTTGCATCCTCTCATCATATTCAGTCACACTCAGTGAGAATTTATGCCCAATAGAGGAGGATTTTTTTTTTGCATTTTTCCCGACCATGTGCATTCTACTCTGGCAGACGTGCGCTATGTGCCTATGGGAAGATAAGCCACGCAGTAGGCAGCAAGATCATTTTTTCTTGTTTTTTCCTTTTTCTCAGTTGTAAAGTGCTTGGAAAACCATGAAAAAAAAAATCCATCATTGTGTTCTGGTATTTCATGACTGATTAGGACACTTTGATATAATTTAACTTAGAAATTAAGTAGTTTTAACTTTAGTTTTTAATTTTTGAAAATCTTACATAGTTTAAGTAGGAAAAAGTAAGTTGCCTTCAATCCACATATGTTGTCCGAACAAATGATTTTCTGATAAAATATACAAAACACATAGCATAATTAGCATAAAAGTAAGTGGCCCATATATCCACAAATCTTTAGCTCATTCAAGTTTTTTTCAATTTTTGCATTAGATTAGCTCAATTTTGCATTAGGAATTGGGACTAGGACCAAACTGTCAAAAAGAAAGCAAGTAATATTTGCCACCCTTGCACCTCGCGGTGAGCCTGGGTATGCACATGAATGATTTCCTAAGACAATTTTCCATCTCCCTATAGTGAAAACATAGCCTAAATAGGCAGGTGTAAGTGGTCCATAATTGGCACAGCGTTTATTTTTTCAAGGAACAATCACACATAGGGTAATTAGAAAAGAATTGTAAATTATCAATGCATATCCAAATCTCATAAAACCTGTGATTGTACACTCCAAAGCACACACGAAGCATCAGTAAGTATTGGACCAAAAGGCACCCAGTGTTTTGGGACCTTTATCCTCTTCTTACATTTACTTCACCAAGGCACACCCTAAGAAAATTGAGACTCTCTTAAAATAATAATTAATCGAACTCACTAAATTCTCCTGACAGGGGCCACAAAATAAATTATCGTTCAGGTTAGGACTATCGTGGGTAGGCATCCAATAAGTCAACATGGTCATAATACATTTTGAAACATAGATGTTGACTTTTTAGGGAGCTTCAAATCTGCTTATCTACCCACGGAACAAATACTCGAGCGTTACCAGAGACCCGTTTCAGAGGGGGCTAAGCTTAGGCCCAGTGTGTGCGGTACCTTTTGGGGCTACCTGACCCATCTAGTGCTCGGTACTGGTAGCTGATTACCAAGAAGCTCAAGACTCAAATGCTCACGTGGGATGAACGTACTTTAGTGGCCAGAACCAGGGCATCCTTCCCTATAGGTGACGGTGCAGGAAACACTTGATCCTCATACCATTACCTTGGTCGATTATTCGGCTGTTGGAAGGCGTCACCAGTTATTTCGGGACATTAGCCCTAGCATCCATCAAAATACATCTTCGCAAGGCCCAGTTACAATGAGAGTTTAAGGACGAATAGGCCTATATAGGCTTTTGAGTATCATATGCAAAACAAAAAAAAACCACATTTTTTTCTTAATTAGTCATATAGTGTTAAATTAAAGGAAAAATTACCTCTTTTTTTTTTTTTTTTTTTATGCATGTGATCATATTTTGTTTGATAAAAATCTTCCTTCCTCCATCAAACCAAAAATATCACCAAGATTAAGCTAGTCGACACCATAATCGACCCAACACAACCTCGTCGATCTAGGTGCTTCTTGAACCTCCCCCCATTAAAGGGAGGAGTGCCAGGTCTTTCACCATTTAGGCATCGAAGATGACACACTGCCACCATTATCAGTTCATCCTTTATCAGGACATCTATGATTGGAAACCCCCAAGGTTCACCCAAAACCACACCAGTGGAAACCCCAGTAGGGTTCCCACACTCAACCCCTAGAGGGAAAAGGAGCGCTACCCCTTCAGGGAGTCAACAGAATATTCATCAAGGCACGCCACAAGGTAATATTACCCAGGCACCTCCCCTAAACCATCACATTCAGACACCTGTTTTTCCATAATATACAATGGCAGTAAATACTCAGTTACCCTTCTTAGCATCACTTAATCTTCCATATCTAACGAAGTTAACTAATGACCCCATTTCTCATGGCCTTAATTGGCCTCCCATGCCCATGAAGCTCCCTTCGGATATACCAAAATTCGAAGGGAAGCAAGCAGAAGACCTAGGAAATCACATTATGACTTTCCACGTGTGGTGTTCGTCCAATAGTATCATTGATGATACCATTAGACTAAGACTTTTTCAACGCACCCTAATTGGGCCTGTGATGAAATGGTATGTCGAGCAACCTTTTTCTTCTCATGGAACCTTTAGCACCCTCGCTACCACATTCCTCGCCTATTTTCAGCTACTCGTTCATCATGATTTAGGAATGGAACTGCTGACACATTTTAGGAAAACACTAGTCGTCCATATATCATATCATCTCCACGAATGGCGGAAATGTCGTAGTTTGTGTAAAGCCAAACTTGGCAATAGAGTGTTGTTGGACTTATTTTTGAAAACTCTCACAACAGAGATCTCAAAAGACGTGGTGTCGCAGAAACCTACCTCTGAGGAGGACGCCATTAGCAAGGCCCAATAGCTTGAACTCATATACACCCAGTCAGGATATATTTACAATGTCCTACCAAATTCCCCACGGCTACAAACTTATATAGAGTTATCAGGCACGTTGAATACTGCAGATGGTTTGATCGGTTCCTTGACCCAGTGTCACCTAAGCAGTAGTACCTAGTACCCAGGATACTCGTACAGTTCTACGAAGAAAGTGTCACAACCTGGCTACCATCAAAGTCAGTCTGCAACTTTGCAGAATATGAAAAATAGGGTAATACTATACCATCAAAATTAGGGAGGCTCATACCCTCCCTCGCAAGGGAACTATTAATAAGCTAGGAATTTCATACAAGAGAGCCTCCCCATTAATCTAACACCAATCAGGCACAGGGGAACCTATACCCCCATTTTCCGCCAACACAAAACAATGCGTCAGTGAACCTAGTGAAATTATCCTGTGCTCAACAACGATAGTCTTACGACCAGGAGAACAACAATAACCCTCCAAACGCTGGAAAAAAAAAAAAGCAAAAGGGAGACTCTGGACAGGGAAAAGTAATCAACAACGCCCCCCGCAATCTCAGTCTGGGGGCAACCCCAACCAAAATCAAAACCAAGAGCCAAATAGTAACTCCTAAGGGAAAAACAAGAGACCCATTCTAAGGACAAATATTGTGCCATATTTTGCGAATACCACCATTACACTCACCACTGTCCCGAACTCCTTCAACTAAAAAAACTTTAAGGTAACCGTGGACAAGGGGGACCTCCTCAACAACCTATTGTAATGCAGGAACCCTTCCCCCACCAAGGAGTGGTTAACACCCAGCAACAAAAACCACCCCAAAATTATACCAGAGGAGGTAGTCACAAAATCTACATAGCTGGTGAAGAATTGTTCTTCCAAACAAGGAATAGGAACTACGATACACCTTCGAACACCAACCCATCAGGTACAAGTATGAGTGCACCTACTACACCGTTAACCAACTCCAAAGTACCTAAAGATCCCCTTCCAAAAATGGTCAAGGGACCAACCAAGCATGTAGGACATCACTCGAAAGTTGCTCATAGCTATAGCATAGTAGATGATTTAGCACAATAACCCGCTACTATGTCAGCCTTGGAAGTTCTGCAATTGTGCCCAATACAACAGAAAGCCTTAATTTCCACGTTAAGTGCAATCTATCCTTCTGATTCACGCCTAATTATTTTCGACCTAGACAAAGCAAGCCAAAGGCTTCCTTCTCTGGTCACTTTCCAAATACCAGTTTTTGTTCATAACATCATGATACACCGATGCTTGATCGATCAAGGAGCATCCACATGTATCATTTCCAAATCAGTTTGGAAAAAGTTAGGATCACCTGAATTAAAACCATCTGAAATCATGCTTATAGTGTACGACGATCTCCCTTCAGCCCTTGTCGGTCTATATCAAAATGTCTCAATAAACCTGGCTGGAAAGACAGTTCTTATAGACATTGAGGTATTAGACGCACAACTAGACTACAATATACTCCTCGGGCAGAGTTATATGTACACCATGATTGCAATCAGGTCCTCTGTATTTAGGGTAATGTTGTTTCCCCATGATGATCGGATCATCGCCATCAACCATCTCACGTACTACGACAAGAAACCCATAACAACTCTTGATGTCATGTTATCGTACATAGACACAACTACATAACCACTTACACGATATACAGAATTCGGCCCAGGCCAGTTCAAACCATCATCCATCCTAGCGCCAGTCCTAGGAGTTTCCCCTATTATACCATAGGGAGTCCCGGAAAGCACTAGGGCACAGGTGTTCATGATGCTCTCATCAAACACCAAAACTAGCTCAGACATAGAAACTAGCAGTATGGAGACTGAAGCCATTGGAACAACATTCCTACCCTACACCATTTCACAAACCCCATTCTTATATCCCCCAACTAGTTTTGTGTCAAAATAAGTCATGGAAACTATGACACTGTCGAATATGGCTTTCACAATACCCGTGTGGTATTTGGTCCCACCAAGTATGCTAGGAAGTCCAGGCATCACCTCTATAGGAATAACCCCTATTTCCCCTCAAGAGGTTAGAGTGGTTAACGAAACACCTATAGCAGCGCCATCTAATACAACCAAGAAAAATAACAAAAAATGGAAGAAATTTGAAATCCCCAAGTCACTTAGCACGTTACAACCTTGCGCATTGTGCAATATCATAGTTCATCCTACTAATATTTTCTGGATTTAGATAAATTGAAACCCCTTCTACACATCGAAATAAATGTCGCAACCTTGAATTCTGATATAAAGGAACAGGCCACAAACAACCAAGGGAAATCATTATGCACCAATCACGTGTGCACCATATGCGACCATTATGGGAATTATACCCATCATTTCCCAAAGATGTCGCGATATAGGGATGCCTTGCAAGCCCTAGAACGATCTTACTAGGAAGACCCCTCAACTTCACCCATGAAAATGGACAAGGGAGAACCGAAAAGCATATTGTACGTACGAGAGGAGCCTACATCTTGCGCCTATACAGTTACCCCAACAGCCTAGAGACAAAAAAGAGAGGCCATACGACATGTCCCAGTTTGCACACTATGTGATGAGCCTGAATACTTAGTCACACAGTTCCCTGAGCTAAGGGCATTCAACCATTGGTATTAAGTCCTGCAAGTTGCCAAAAGAAACTTAGTTTGGCATCAACGACATAAGTGTGAGATTTTTCGTAGCAACCATAACATGTGCCATTGTCCCCATATCTATCGATTCTGGTATATGTTGGATTTCATGCGACGCTTCATCGTTGAAAACCCCGACTTAGCTGGCTCGAACACAGAATCCACAAACATCACTACAAATCAAAGGACGGAAGCAACAAGGACCATATTGTATGTGTCAGAGGAGAAATGGTCACCTGAACGACCACCTCTTCCCCGTAATCGTCCTCAAGCTCTGGTCTAGCTCTACGCACTTTGCGATGAACAAGATCACTTTATCACTGACTGTGCATCTCTAGAGTTATTACAAATATGGTACCCGGTCAACCCGGTGTACTACAAAAGCCTACGAGTAGTCCAATATTCGTGCCAAGTGTGTTCAGATAACTACTCGGTTCATCATTGTCCCTACATCCCCTGCTTCTGTTTGGCGTTAAATTGTTTACACCAAGCCATAACATGTCTCACTGCAGCAGACAGATCCAATTCGGACTCAGTGGAAAGTTTGAAAACCCAAGAGAATGAGGCAACTAGTTCCATCCTCTTCATATCATCAGAAAAATGGACAACAAGGGGGCAGATTATCACCCCCAACCACCCTCCACAAATAATCCTAGCCTTCGCATTGTGTAACGCACGCAATCATTTGATTGCCCAATGCCCAAATTTACAATCACTTTGCAAATGGTACCCAATTAATCTAGTGGTCAAAAATAAATGGAGAACCAAAGAGCAACATTATTTTCTAATTTGTCAATACAACCATCACGCTCGACATTGTACTTACATCCCCCAATTTCAACCTATGTTAGACGTCATACACCCATTGGTCACCAAATACCTAGACGTAACAGGTTTTGAACCTAAGCATCCAGGCACAATGCAGCCTTACCCCCATCGTCACCAAAACCATAGGAAGGCTAAGGTGACCAATCAACCTAGTGGGGCACGAAACCAATGAAGAACGACATGTGTTCTATGCGATAGAAAGGGCCACATGGTCAATCAATGTCAAGAACTCAAGAAACTCACGAACAGTCTTCACATGGTCACCACCATACCATGAATCCATCTCTCTAATTAAGAGAAGATCACACGCTGCTATTGCAGGATTTTCTCGCCACTCCACCACACTATGAATTGTGAATACCTCTCAAGGTTACGAGCAACAAGAGAAAAGTTGAGTTTGGAATCCCTTAAGGAGCCACACCAACCAAGACCAAAGGCTCTGAGATGGAAGAAGCGCAAAAATGCCCCAATGCCCAATCATCTCCAAGCATCCCTTCTAGCATGGAGAGTAGTTTTGGTTCACATACCATCTACTCGATAGGCACCTTTACTCCATGCACCATTTTCACGAGACATAACCATGAAACGGAGATGTGCCCTATGATGAAAACATTTCAGCACCTCTGCATTCAACACAACTTCCAAGTACAGGAATGTGCGCCTACCCTTAGTACACTACCAGAAGAGAATGAGGTTGCTCTCAAAATAACCACCATAATGGAAATTATTCCACCATTTAATGTTGATGACACACAACACCATATACAATTCATCTCATCATGCATGGGAACCATTACTCATGTTGTCTGCTCATCTTTCATTGATGTTGAGACCACTACAACTACCACAGCATTAGTACTATTGTCGACGGTGCAAACCCAACCCATCTACATCCTGTCAACCTCGTATGGTTCCACGGAATCAACCACAGAATCATATTCATGTTTTTCGACCAGCACTATTAGGCCTGAACCAATTCCTGACGACCTCGCGCAAACCAATTTCCCCTTAGACATCTTGTTTCACTCTGACGAATATATTCTAGAGGCCATGATTGAAAGAGATTGTCTGTGGGAATCAATGCATCACCGCTCATTTTTTCTTCCAGAAAAAAACATTTGGGCCTAGCATCCCAAAAATCCAGGATATATACGCCATTGAATCCAAATACTTCCTTCCATCTGGGAAGGTAGATTGGTTCAAAAACCCTATCCTAGCACTCGATGTGTTCAAAGAAGAGAATATGTCGAATATTTCGCCAACCATTAAGGTAAATATCTCAAGAAAAGTAGGCAAAACCGAAGAAATCTCGCTAGGGTCAGCATGCTCCCTAGATGAGGTCGTCACTTATACAAACTTATTATAAGAGTACAGGAATATCTTCGCATGGGAATATTCAGAAATGTCAGGGCTTAGCCCCACCATCATAGAACATCACATTGACACCTGGCCTGACGTATCACCAATCCGCCAAAAGCAGCATCAATTACTCCCATCCAAGGCAAAATAAATCAAGAAAGAGATTGAAAAGCTTCACAAATCTGGTTTCATATACCCAATCACTTACACGTCATGGGTTTCCAACCCTATACCCATCATGAAAAAACAGGGCACCATCCGAGTCTGCGCCGATTTTTTATATTTAAATAAATCTTGTCCCAAGGACAACTACCCTACCCTATTTATCGACCAAGTCATTGATTCTTGTGCCAGTCATGAGGCCTTGTCCTTCATGGATGGATTCTCAGGGTACAATCAAATTCAAATCCGACACACGGACCGGTACAAAACAGTGTTCGCTACCCCTTGGGGCATGTCCGCATATCAATTTATGCCTTTAGGTCTTAAAAACACTGGAGCCACCTTCCAGTGGGCTATGAATTATATCTTCCATGACCTGGCTCACCTCATATTAGCTTACTTGGATGACATCACCGTACGATCCAAGAAACCAAGTGACCATCTGGAGGAATTACGGTTGGTATTCCAACAATGTTGACACTACAACCTACGCTTGAACCCCCTCAAGTGTGTCTTTTGTGTTAATGTAGGCAGAATATTAGGATTCATCGTGTCCCAACAAGGGATCAGAGTTGACCCCCTCAAGGTCCAGGAAATAAAGGAAGTGCCACCACCTAAAACTCTCCAGCAACTTCAAAGCCTGCAGGGGGAATCCAACTTCTTACGACGCTTTGTCCCTGACTATGCCACTTGCGTGCAAGGTTTCCTACGCCTATTCTGTCATGACATTCCGTTCAAATGGAATGATCAGACTCAAAATTCATTTGAGGCACTAAAATATGCATTGTCTTCAGCCCCTTTGATCAGTCCACCCAATTACGACAAATACTACACCTTATATCTATTGGCATCAGACACAGCCATAATTGGTTTGTTAGTCCAAGATGGGCTAGATAATAAAGAGCACATAATATATTACGTCGGTAAGAACCTATATGGCCCTACTTTAAAATATGAACCGAAATAAAAAAATTCCCTAGCCCTCCTACATGCAATACAAAATATTTGTCATTAAATCATCCTAAATACTACAACAGTCATAACAACTATCAACCCCATGAGATATTTTCTAACTCATCATATGTTGAACCACAAGTACGCTAAATGGGTAGTCATACTACAGGAATTTGACCTGTAGTTTAGCTTCCCCAAGAGAAAAAAATCATTAATCTTAGTTGAGTTCATCACTGACCTTCCAAGTCTGACTCAAGGATCCCTAGGTTATGACTCACAACCACACAAACATATATTCTTAGTGATGACTGAGGACCCTTGGTATGGCGACATCCTCCTATTCTTGTGAACCCAAAATTTCAAACCACAGCTCACCCATGACAATTGAAGGCTCATACACCATCAAGCCCCTCGGTACCTTCTCATGGGGGATGACCTTTATCGAAGAGGCGTCGACATTTTTTTACACTGATGTCTCACACAGGACCAAGCTGATCAAGCCCTAAATGACTGTCATAGTGGGGCTTGCGGCGGTCACCTCTCAGGGATGGCCACTACCCAAAAATTCCTACGAGCTGGTTATTTTTTTCCCACCCTATTCCACGATTGCGTTTAAGCAGTCAAATGATGCGAGTGATGCCAACGCTTCACCCATAAGACAAGAGCACCTCCCGCTCCTCTGCAGTTGATCATTATAGCAAGTCCATTTTTCAAATGGGGAATTGACTTTATGACTTTCAACCCTGCGTCATCTGGAAACCGCAATACATTATAGTAGTCTTCGATTATTTCACCAAGTGGGCATAAGCCTGGCCTACGTATGACAACACGATAGAAACAGTAGTTGGGTTTCTCTTTAATCATGTCATTGCACGATTCGGTGTGCCTAAGGAATTAGTCTCTGACCATAGAAATCATTTATAAAATGAAATATTCCAGGAGCTGTCCCATCATATAGGATTCACACACGAGTTGGCATCACCATACTACCCCCTAGTGGAATGGTCAGGTATAATTTGTTAACAAAGTTCTCAAAACAATGTTACAGTGTATGGTCAACAACCATAAAACTAACTGGCACCATATGGTATTTGAATCCCTATGGGCATATCATGCAGCAGTTAAATATTCAACATGATTCAAACCTTTCCAATTGGTATACAGAGTGGAGGCCATGATTCCCATTGAATGAAAAATTCCCAACTTACACGCAGCTATCGCACTCCTCGATGATACCCAACATTTAGAGCAATGGTTGGTATAGTTAGAACTCATCGACGAAAATCGATGAGAGTCTCTCCAACATAATGAGGCGCACAAGAAAAGGGTAAAATCATCATTCGACCACAACATCACTCCTCACTCATTTTCATAGGGGGATTTAGTCCTCCTCAACGATGTTGCAAAAGAAGCCTTAAAACCTGAGAAGTTCAAAACATTATGGAAGGGTCCTTACATCATAAAACACTAACTCCTCGAAGGAGAATACATCTTGTCTAAGCACGACGATACATTCATATTTAACCCCGTCAATGGGTTCTACCTCAAAAAATTTCAACCATAAGGGCAGGAATTCCCAGCCTTAGAGATAAGATGCATGTAAGATAGCTTTTTAAGATGATCACAATCATCGAGGAATTTCTCTAAACAATTCTCTTGTGTCACAGATGGATCTTCCCCACCATCCACTATTTTGGATTCGATGATGGAGCCTCATGATGGTCGCAAAATCTAGCAACAGTAGCCTAGGCCATATACTCTCCTGACCAATCACCGTTCCTCACCAACGAAGTGTGTATCAGATAAGCTACTAATAATCAAGAAGAATATGATGCAGTCATCGGGTTTTTGATCGATGCTTCCAACGACGACATTCGCCATCTAAATGTCTATCTTGATTCCCAACTAGTGGTATCATAGTTAACCCAATCTTTTGAAGTATGGAATTCACACCTATTTAGGAAATACTTGCATGCATGATGGTTGATTCATCATTTTGATCACATTAAATTTACACATATACCAAGAAATCAAAACCAGACAGTCGATCGCATACCTAACCATATCCTAGACTAGAATTCATCTCATATAAAGCATCATCCATAAAAAAACAAGGAATAAAACATAAATATCCATCATAGGTGCATAAAATCCATCATAAACACAAATAATAACCATAGACACATCATAAGAGCCACAAAAATATACACCTCACTTATATAAATCAAAAAATATATGAGTCCCAGTTAAAAAAACAGGTTCCTGACCATCATGTCATCAAAATAGGGAAGCATCCTCATAATGGGTGTTTTCCCTAACCATACAAAAATATCTAGGTTGAGCCCCTCCTAGTGGGTCCTCTAGACCCATCATTGCACTGGATGCCAGTATAGGTGCAGCAGCCAAAACTGCAAGTGTCGCCCAACGTAAAGTCGGGCGATGCGCCCTTTCTCGAGCCATCACCGTCTCCATCCAGACATCATCTAAGTCATCAAATAAACCCCAGGTTCTTATTCCTTGGGTCAACCTCTCTACCCAACTCCATGAGTCATCTAGACCTGTTCCACGAGCGTTTGCAACCTCAACCCGAGCCTCTACCACCAGCACTCTAAGGTCAGAAGTAGCCAACTTCTCCTCGACAACCGCTACCCATGCCTTGACTGCCACTACCCGTGCCTCGACCACTGCTACCCGCGCCTCAACGGACGCTACATGTGCCTCATTCGCCTCAGAATAGGAAAGGAGAGCAGCAACCCCACCGGTAGTTATAGCGTTGTTTCCTTCCCCTGAAGGACCTCCTGCACCACCCTGGGGGGCCTGACCAGCCCCAAGTGGGACCCTCCTTAGAGGTTGATGACCCACCAAATGGGTGGTAGGACGCCCTATTAAACCCACATCTGCAATAGAAACCAAAAATAGTATCATTGTCACCATCAAAGACATATAGATCTATATATAATAAAAATCCTCAAAAATCATAAAATAATCAAAATTCATACATGTTAGGCCCCATGCATAACCTACAGGAAGACCCATATTCGGGTCCCCTCGGAAGTCCATCACAAAGTATGGGTAGTCAAGAAACACCTGTGGGTTCAACTCGAACCATGCCTCAACTATCGCATCCCAGTAGCGACCCACCTCTCCTCCTCCACCACAAGGCATCATAGGTGCCCACCGACGCATCCTAGGATCCCTCGGAGGATTCAAGGGAACTGCCACAAAATTTTGAAGCATCACAACCCTCTCATACATGATGCTGCAGAGGATACTCGCATAAGAGAAGACCTTAATGGTCCCCCTCGGGACCTTTCCCAGTTTTGTAACCATATCCTAGCAGGCATAGCGAGCCCAGTCGAAGAAGTGACTGGCCCGAAGTAGGCGCAAAACCGCAATATGCAGGCCCGATACTCGATGAGGCGCTGTCAAATTTGATAGGCGAACTATCATCACCAGGGAAGCTCTCTCAGCCAAGTCTATCACAGAGATCAAACGGACGCATCCCTGAGTGATCGCATCAGGACCACAGTGATCCTGGGCCCAGCGGCAGATGTTCACTTCCCCAACTAGGAGTGGATATGGAAGAGACTCCCCTGAGATAGTAGACCAGTCACAAAGTAAACGTTGGTCTTTGGCTGGATCATAATGTCTCTGCGACGCAACACCATAACATGTTGTCTCCTCATCCATCAATGGGTCGGGTATCGCAATAACCCATCTTGCGATCTTAGCAAGTTGTTCTGTAAAAACTTGAGTAACCTATACTGAGCCAAAACTCCCCGAGAATTGGGGTCTTTGGCCACATTTGCACGAAGGTTAGGCCAGTCTCTCTCCCGCCACAACAGCTTGTCACCAGAGAAAAAACCAAAAGTCATTTTTTAAACCAAAAATATTAAAAAAATAAATTAAAATGAACTTTGTCACGCTTGTGAAAAGCTTTTGCATGACGATCACACATCTGTATCAGATACAGACACGTGGTCAATCACACACAATTTTTCCTGACCGCGATGGCCTCGCACAAAATTTACCTTTTGCGCGAGGACCAGATGGTTCAGCCTTGATCGCTCGTGAGTTCAGACACAAAAATGTGTATAATTTCATACAAATCCATATTTGTACAAACCGCCCATGCAAGAAAATGACAAAAATGAAAAGCAGGACGTTTAGGGTCCTACCTGACACTAACAACACGAATCCTGGGTACTCAGGCTAATCACAACGACAAGAGAAGCTTGGGAAAAAGAGATCAGCTCTAACCTAATACCCTAAAATTACACAAATGAGTTGAAATGAGCCATATTGGCCCATATATCGCTCTTTTCTCATTATTTGATAGACCATAACTAGAGCTCAGAGTGCCCGAGTGCAAAACCGCGAGAAACACAATGATCAGCGCTTCATCATGTTCAAACTGGACCCCATAAATCCACGCCTTAGAAAAAGTAATTTTCAATCACAACAGGTATGCCCTCTCTTATTGCTTTACATTAAAATTATTTCAAATATGTTTGTATGAAAAATATGTTTTTACTTGGGGTATTTGTTGCAAGTATTACAAACATGCCAAATCACCATATGTCCCATCCAACAAAGGTACAAGAGCAGGTGTCATTCTACCCCTAGCATGATAGGCTCCCCAAAGAAGCTTTGCATATCCTGACATCATTTCTCCAAAGAAATTAACCATAGGTTTCATTCACCCGACCATGGTTATCATCACCCCACCTTACACATGATAAACACCCTTACAGGTCAGTAGAGCTTCACCCTCCATGGCGTCCATCACTCATGTAGACCATACACCAAAGTTCTAGAGCCATGGTTATAAAACCCCAAGCTCGAGAAGCACTTTATGTTCATTCATCCATCATACATCAAGTCAATTTTTACCCATGTCATGTTAAAACCCTTTTTCGGGCTGCTATTCTCACACCCCCATCAGCATAGCCCATCTACAAAAAATTTAATCTGCTTCATCACCCCTGCAACGATACCAACAAATGGGGGCCCCACCCTCAGCAAAACACACTCCTCACACCATAGTGATAGATTATTTCATGTTTATAGGGGCACCCGTCTCCATGCTTGTACATCCAAACCCATTCTATATTCTTTTTTAAAGTGTACAAATATTTTTTAGGAGAGCACTCCCACCCATCCATTTACATTTTTCACCTAGGAGCAGTCCCTATTCACCCTTGGTCGAAGCTACACATTCTTTTACCACACCCAACCATGACACTCATAGTAACCATACACCCACCCTAGACGTCCTACCGACCCCAAGGATGTCTCACCAGAAATTGTGACGACTGCCGCCACTCGCATTTACAGCGTCGACCTAGAGAAACTTAACTACCATCCTTAGTTATAACCATTTCTCGTCATCATGCTTGGTTAATCCATCACACCACTCCCTGCTACATTATAAACCGTGGTCCCTTGCTTGTCAAATATGAATTTTTATTGCCTACTTCCTTGATGCAAAGTGTAGCCAATCACTGATCAACATTTTTCTAATAAAATCTAGTGCAATTATGGGTGTAAGAAAACTTGGAAGTAAGTATGGATTCTCTTCAAAACCATAGACCCTAATTACAATGCAGTCTTCAAGGACATTTCAGGGATAACCCTGGGTAAAGTTTGTTCATGCATAAGTCGGTAAAATATGGTCACAAAAGACTAGAGATAATATATAATCCCCATGTTAATTTAGGTTCTTCTCACGCAGGTATCCACTCAATGGTAGGTATTATAGTGTTGGAATAATCGATTAGCATTGGGGCTAGGTGTTCTAAGGAACTGTAATTTTGATGCAAGAAATAGTAAATTATATTGGAATAATATTTGAATGCATTAGTATAACAAAATTTTATGAAGTGATGGTGGATGGCATCTTATATGTATTGGGGGTAGTCAAACAATAAAAAAGTTTTGGCATTAAGATGACACGGGGCTACAAGGAAACCTAACATTGTCTCATCAACTTCAACATCTTTATCCATTCCTCAGATCTGAGTAATCATGGAGATAGTTAATTTAACTTGTTTAGAAAAAATTACTATGGAATAAGGTGGAGTTCATGAGTGGGCCACCACTCCTTTAGGCACATCTTCTATCAATACCTTTGTCCTTTGTTCCTCAGTGAGGGCCTTCCAGTATCCTGGAAATGTGGCGTCATCTAGTTTATGCAGTCCAGCCTGGTATGGGAAGCATATCATTGATACTACTATTGTCATTGACAACGCCACCTTGGATTCTATGGTAGAAGAAATACTCTTACCATCAAGATTATAATGTGGAGAAATCCAAGTGATGACTTTTGGGAAATCATAGACTTGGGGTACCACTGCTTTCACCAAGTTTCTTCTGACCAGACTTTTCAAATCCGATCATGCTTGCATATTTGAATAGATTTTACAAATAACAGCATACATGCCCTAAATTATGAGAATGGAATCATGGATTTCGGAATGGGCATCTTCATGTGGCTTCTCCATTACTAGATAGGTCATTGAAGTTGGGCTATGTGACTTTTTGAATTTGACTATGTTGATTGGGGTTGAATTTTGTTGTGGGAGGAAAATATCGAGGTCGAATTTGGAAAGAGACATGGGAATTAGACGAATTATCAGTGGTTTAGGAGGGTGAAATATTTATGTAGCAATGGAAACAATGGCTTCCACTGGCAAGAGACAAAGTGCAAGTGGATGTTGGTGCCTTGGTCAAGTTAGCATAGTGAGCGCTTGGAGGGACGGGAAGATGGTTTCTGATTGGACGTGGGAACACAATGTGGTCATGGTTAAAGTCGTCTGCTCTAGTGATTTACACAGTGACAATGATTAGAAAAATGTTACGTCAATGATTTATATATATATATATAGTGAAATCCATGTGACCACATGTCATTTTTTGGTGGGATGTGATGATGTCATGATGATGTTATCATATGGTGGTAACACCATCATGCGAGGGAATGGGATGGTGAGATGGACTGATGGGATTACATGAGACAAATGATGTGGAGGTGAAGAGGTGATATGGAAATATGCAGATGGGACAAATGATGTGGAGGTTGTCATGGTATACCAGGTGGCAGTTGCGATGGACCCCCCCATGTTTCCCTCCTCCACCAAGCATTTTTCAAATGGTAGTGAGGGCGATTTGGTGCACTGCCTCCCAAGGTATGTGACCAATGGATTCTCACCACAAATCTTGAGACGGTATCAGTGGCACTACTTGCGGGCATTAAATGTTGCGCAATTTTATGGTGTGGTAAAATCCATGTCGTCAATCTACACGGTCCATGGTACATTGGATCTGGGGTCATGCAACTTTCGCGCCCACAACTACATGACATATGAAAACGTTTGGGTGATGTCACGTGGCTCAACATGTCATGCTTATATCATCACACTTATTAAAAAAACAACAAAAAATAAATAAATGGTGAATCACCTACAGTCTCTTGAGCGAGATATTAGCCCAATATATTAGCACCAAAATCCACTCCATGGGGGACAACATGTCCTTGTTGTCTGTTGAGAACAATGCATTTCCAGTGCCTTCCAACATTAGGTCATGGGATCTTTGTCCAGTGGTTTTCTTTTCTTATTCCTTTTTTTTGTTTTTTTGTAATGAAACGTCTAAAATCATTATGTGAATAACTTCTTCAGGAACCTTCAACTTACAAATTTCTTGAGGAAATCTTCATCGAGAGTATCTAGTTGATAGGTGTTTTTGTCTTGGGCCTTTTACACCCAAAACGAGTCAATCCACAAGTTGTCAATTTTTTTGTGCTTTCCTTTGTCAGCATGAAAAGAGTCTCATCTCAGCATCAAATATCTTGTTTGCAAGTTCCTCTCCTTTTATCTTTTCCAAACATGGCCTTCATTTTCTATTGGTAATATTTTTTCTTACCAAGAGACTCTTCTCTGTGTTTTTGGGTTTCTATCAGCTAATAAATTTATTTTTACATTGGGTTGGTGCCTTTTTCATTTTCCTGCATCAACTTCATTATAGGTAGAGTCAGGTTCATAGGAAAAATGACATTTGTGCCATACACCAATTGATAAAGAGAAGTTCCTATGGCTCTCTTGGTGCTTATTATGTCTACCCAAAGCACATATTTAAGATTTGCATCAGAGGCCCTTTTATTCTTGTCTAGCATCCTCTTGATTATTCTTATGAGATTCTTGTTTGAGGATTCTACTATTTTATTACCTTGTGGGTAATACGATTTGGAATGTACAATTTTTATTTCATAATATTGATAAAAATGTATCATCTTAGATGACTTGAAGGCCTAGGCATTATTTGTCACAAGATTCCTCACACATCTAAACCTTGAAAGAATGAAGTCCTCGAAAGGTTTCATAATCACCTTTAATCAGCCTTTCGCGTCAGGATTGCCTCCACCCACTTTGTAAAGTAATCAATGGTTGTGACGATGTATTTGTGCTGACCACTTGATTTTTGATGTATTTATCTAATGAATTATAGTCACCATTATTGAAACAGAGCTTGGACTTAAATGGGGTTTAAAGGGAGAGATTTCATTTTTTGCTTGTCTTCAAACATATACTATTCTAAACATGATCTAGTAGTAGCATTGGTGTCCTTGAATAGGGAAGGTAAATACTACCCAACTCTGAAAATATTATATGTTGTGGTTTTCCATGCTTTATGACCCAACATATTCCACGGTGAAAACTTGACATGATCTCCTGCGTCTGGTCTTCAATGACATAAGTAAGTAGGACACTAGCAGGGTTTTTCTAATACAAACTTCCTCCTATGATGCAATACTTACTTGATTTTAGTTTCAAGGATGTGTACTTGGATTTCGGAAACTTAAGGGGCATTGTAAGCTCTGTAGGAAAAATATTTTATCTTTCTACCAACCATAACTTTGGAATCTGACAAGGTTCTCTTAATAGGCTTCTTGTGTATTGTCTTCTTCCGGTGGAAAAAATTTATGCGAATTCTCATATCGCATTGTGATGAAAATTTACCCATTCGTACACATCCCCAATGAAAGATAGTTTTCTTCAGTGATAAGTCTTGCTAATCCATGGCCTTTCACAAGCTTTGTGATTTTGATCTCCATATCGTACTCTTAAAGCTTGGCTATTCAATTCCATCCTCTTCCATCATTGTTAGGTTGAGTGAGGACCTCCTTTACTACTGTCGAGGGCACATATGTGGTCAAATTTGAATGCAACACATATTCACTAAAATATTTAAAATATTTCACCATGGCATATGCTTGTTTTTCGATAACAATATGTTTTATCTCTGCATATCTCACTGCACGACTGAAAAATGATATAGGTTTCTCGTGTCCTTCTTGATTTTTTTGTAAAAGGACAACAGCTATTGTATTTTTAGACGTGAATGATAATATCTGAAATTCCTTTGAGAATTCTGGACTTACTAAGGTTGGAGCCTTTGTGATAGCTTTTTTAATCTGTTTGAATCATGTTCGGGCTTAAGGTGTCCACCTCACGACACTATACTATTTGAGCATCATGGTCACATACTTGAGGAGCTCTGTAGGGTCTGCAATGAATATGTGTGGGAAGTTGATCTTACCTAGGAATGACTAAACCTCCTTTTTTTGAGGGATAAGAAGATATTTTATATAGCCTCTCCACTTTATGGATCAATCTTGACATCGTCCTTGGATACTATGTGTCCCAACGACATCCCTTCCTACAGAGCAAAGATCATTTTCTTTAGGTTTAGGGAAAGGAAAATTTGTATACACTTCAGAAACACTTGTTTCAAACTATCTAAATGTTATTCAATTGATTTACAGAACACAGTAATGTCATCCAAATAGATAAGTATGAATTTTTCCTTCTCTCCCACAAATGTGATATCCATGGCTCTTTGGAACATTGCTCCTACATTCATTAAAAAAAATGGCATTTTATCATACATAAATGTTCCCCATGGTGTGGTGAATGTTGTCTTCATCTTTTCTTCTTCAAGCATGGCTATCTGATTATATCCAGAAAACTCGTACATCATGGATATCTTATATGCTCCCACTACTTTTTGCAATAGATGGACCATCTTTGGAAATGGATAATAATCTTTCACTGAACACTTGTTCAAGTTTATGAATTCTACACATAGCCTTATAATCCCATTATTCTTTCGAATAGGAACCAGGTTGGGCACCCACTCTGAGTATCTCAAAGGAAAAATTATTTTTCCATCCAATAATTTTATGATCTCTTACCCTATTGTCGATAGTAGAATAAGATTAAATATTCTGAGCTTCTACACAAAATGTTTAGAACCTCGTTTCAATGGTATCCTATGTTGTATTATGGAAGTGTCATGTGTTCCTAAATCTTCATAACTTCATGAAAATACGTCTTTAAATTTTCTAAATAATTCTACATACCTTTCCTTTGATGAAGTTTCCAGGTATTTAGCTAGCTTATGTTTTTGAGGATGTGTATGTGTGCCAAGATTGTGCTCTTCCATGTTTTTGACCACCGACTGGAAGTAGGTATGGCAGATATATCGTTATGGTCAAAGATTTGTTCCAAATGGAATATCCCCTTTGGGATAAATTTATTCTTTAGGTGTATCACTTTGAGGCCCACAATTTGATTCAGGAAACTGGGATCTCCCTTCTGTGATTCTATCTCCTATTGATCCACTTCAAGAGCACAGTAATATTGATGGTTAAAAACTCTCCCACTATCTCCAAAAAACTCTTCTTTTGTTCACCATCTTCAAAAAAATTCCAGTACTTGATATTATTAGGGAAAGAAAGTCTATACTTCATCTCTACTCTGTGCTTCATTTTTGGTTTTGGAGGTGGCTTAAAATTGTTGTCACGTCTACTTGTTGGTTCTCTTCATTGCGCACACTTATAATGTTAAGTGCATCAAAATAGTTTTCAATAGTATCCCATACTGCATTACGGTAGGATCGCATCTTGGGGTGTTTGGTAGTGTATCTATTCCTTATCTGTAATACTGCCAACTCGGAATCACTAAATTTTAGTATGTTTTTTACTCCCATTTTTTTTGTTGTCTCCAACCTAGAATTAATGCCTCATATTTGACAATGTTATTTGTGGCATCGAACTGTAGTATAAATGACAGGGACATGTTCTAGCATGTATGAGGTATTAAGAGCATTCTTGCTCTTGTCCCTTCCTTTGAGCATGTTCCATCAAAGAACAATTTCCAAATTGAATGTGGGTCTTGTGGTTGCTTGATCTTAGCAGGGAGTTCATATATTGCTGCTATCATTTTCGGGTTCATGAATAGGTTGTAACAGCCCATGGATTCCTCTATGGCATATATAGTTTGTTTCTTATACTTTTAGAATCACTTAAAACATATAGGAATTTAGACTCTTTGTACAATCTCCTCTGTTGAACACCAAAAATAGTTATGGTTGCATAGGATAAATAAATCGACAAGGTTCCACTAGGTCAACACCTTCTGTGCCAAAAAATGGTTCCATTATCAAGATTGGAATCAATGGTTGAAAAGGATGTGGAGACCTTCTAAGAAGGATATACAATAGTGGGTGGAGAAGAAAGATCAATGTAGATAAAGCTATAAATTGATGAATGAGTGTTGAAGAGTGAATGCAAAGGTATGTTTTTTATGGATTTTCACGAAATATTATTTTCTGCATATTTTATCATTTTGGTTAAGTGGTTACAAAGATTAGAAAAAAAACACGAGACTTGGAATTCTATTGTACCGATTAGTTTGACCCAAGAATTGATCTAGAGGGTGAATTATGTAAGCAACACGGTTTCTAGCATAATTGATTTTTCTTTAAATAGTGTGTGGAAGGCTATACTGTTGAATTTGTTGTGGAAGATACTCAGTCATACAATGCACCTGAAAAGGGACTTCTTTAAGGTACCATGAGTAAAATATATAAGATTATTTCCTACGTGGATAAAAATTATGTTGCATGATAAAGGGGTTATTTCATTGGAATCTAACAACATGAGCGGCTAAATTTCCTTGTGTGTGTGATGGGGAGATTGGTAGCTTACCAGAGGATGGCTTGATGGGAAAAAGGGGTGTGGGATGCAACAAAGAATAAGAAAAGACTAGATGAGTTAAGGATTTCGAGGCATCATAGGGATAAAAGTGTGGATAATTTTAAAATTATAAGAGTGTGCACATCGACACAGGAAGGAAGCACAAAAAAGGAGGTGAGAGAAATGTTGCGTAGTGGAATGATATTTTGGCACATTGGTGGGATAAGAAAGAGGCATGTGTTATAACCCATGAATTACAAGAAGATAGCAAGGAAACTAATAGTAATGCATAGAAGGCAGCACAATAGCGAAGGTTGGGATCATCGAGAGTTTATGCAATAAGAATAAGGAGAAATTAACGTAGACCACCTGCACAATGGAACATCATGCAAAGGAGGCAACGAAAAACCCTGCAGCCTAAGCATTGGTAGGAGAATTAGTAAGGAATAAAATCATTAGCTTAGCCGATTATAGGAAGATCCATTGTATCACGATGACCCTACTTATATTATACCCTGTGTCGAACCTATGACCCCATGTGCGTCTCCAATTCAAGAAGTAAAATTATCTAATAGTTTGTTGCATACATTCTTAATAAATGAAATGAATTGAGGATAGTAGTGAAGACAATAAAAGTAGTGAAAGTAGTGAAACTAAAGGGGAGGGACCAAAAGTATCAAAAATTTAGTCACGAGGAGTATCACAAGGTAGTACCATGCAATACACAATGGCAAGTGTTGATGCCACATTGAGAATGCCTATTTTTCATGGTGCCAAGATAGAGGATACCAAACAAAATATGTTTGTATATGAGGTTGTGTTGACTTTTAAATAGGTTCAGGATAAACCAACATAATAGGAAACCACTTTTAGATACCACACACTTTATTGGTATATTAAGTATAAGGCTACTACACCAACAGGTAAAACAAGGTCATTTGTGGAGATT
This sequence comes from Pinus albicaulis, assembly GCA_034641835.2. Lineage (NCBI taxonomy): Eukaryota > Viridiplantae > Streptophyta > Pinopsida > Pinales > Pinaceae > Pinus > Pinus albicaulis. Next base: position 516,111,509 of record CM076579.1, on the reverse strand, counting down.
GTGCAAGCATTGTTAAGGAAATTTCAGAAGCCAAAATTAGAGTCTTAGTGTATTAGAAAGATAAAATAAATTAAGCAGGGTGCTAATGAGTCAGTATGGGAATTCGAACAAATATTTAAGGTGTTGATGGGTTGATTAACATTTTAGATTCTGTATGTGCAACATAAGGAATGGTTCATCACAGGATTGTTGCCTCATATATGCATCAAATGAACCCAGCAAAAGTTTTCTTCTCAGTAAAAAGCATTAGAGATTGTCATGAAATTAAAAGTATCCCCTGCAAGAAACAAAAACAACATAGGAATGGTTCAGGTTCAGTTGCAGTTGGAAACATTAACATTACAATTACAAGATCTAGCCATAAGCAAGGAAAAATGTGAGGAGGTATGGTGCACTATATGTAGAAAAGAATGTCACCATATAAATGAGTGTTCAACTATGATAGAGTATATGGCTAAAGGGGCCGCAAAACCTTTAGCATGGGGTAGGGTCCAATGGTGTGATATTTGCAGAGTATGGGGTCACTTACCGACAACCTGCCCCATGTTGCAGAAATACAAAAGCTCAGTCAAGACTATGTTTTGTGATTTTTGTAAGTCATTGGGGCATGATATTCATACATTTCATGTGTTGGAACTAATGAGGGATTACACTTCTGATGCATATAGGGTACAAGAGACCAAGGGGACTAAAGAAGGAGAGAAAACTTACAACCAACCAAGGGACTACTACCATCCAAGTAGAGCCCAAGGAATTTAAGGAATAAGACCAGGTCTCCAATGTAAAGGATAAGGAAGATTTGAGAGAGGAAAGGGCTCATTATTTGCTATAACAGTGTGTATCCAGGACCTATTTCATGGGAATGCCCTAATCCCTACAAAAATTGTATGTATTTCAGGCAGTTGGATCATGCCATTGAGGATTATCCTCAGTTGATTGTGAAGTGGCAGGAGAAGAGGGGTTAGAATGTGCAAATGATAAGTGTCGAAGTATGCAGGGGCTATCCACAAGTAGGATAAGTTATGCGAGGAATTATAAGGACAATAAAAAACATAGTTAGATGAGGAAGTCGACCTCATCAGTGGATAAGAAACGCTACATAACCATCCCCAAATTTTGATCTAATAAAATAAAAGGACATATACAAGGAATTTGATTGGGATTTTATGATAAATAGAGAGAGAGAGGATGGGGAGAAAGAGAGTGATGGTTGGGTCAAATGATAGGGTTCTAGTTATCATTTTCCAACTAGAAGGAATAGCCATGGCATGTATGCTTGCCTCATGTGAGCAGGTCAAATTTTGTATTAGGGATCTGTTGTCTCAGTGGGAATCAAAGGAGCGATCAGTTTTGGGAGGCAGATGGTGGGATCTGGAGGTTATTTTTAAGTTGAGTAGTGGACAAGCAACTACGGCGGCATGGGATTTGATATGACTATTATCAATAAACACGGTACTTTTCATGCAACGATGCCTGACAAATGAGATTGAGGTCAAAGAGGCAGGCCGCTACAACAAAAATTTGTATCTCTTAGCTCATGCAGGGTTGATCTCTGGAGATCTGACGCGATTTCTATATATCGGGGTCATGGGGATCAAGAACAAGTATTTTTTCTTGCAGATCTATTTTTGGAACATCAGTTCTAAATTGATCTTTTGATCAGAGTCCGCAACCTAATTCCATTATGGATATCACCCTTATTATACATGGATCAAGACATGAGTCGACTTGTTGAAGCTCCAATAATTGCAGAACTACCTTACATATGCATAGATCTGATAGAGAGGTGTTTGAATAATAATATTACTATAGATATGCAAGAAGAGGCCTCCTTTCAAATTTTTTCAAAGATTCCAGTTGGTATATCTCTTCTTATAAGGGTTCAACAGGATTTATTAGTATTGGATATGAAACGAGATATCTATAAAAGAACATACATCCCATTGGAGATGCAAAGTCTAATTTGTGCAGGAAGATCCCTTCAATATTAAATGTTTCTCCCATGCCAAGGTGTAGATTGAAATTACTCAATATTTGTTAATCTGAGGTTGAGGGGGGGAATTCCTGGAGCCAGTTCCAAAGGATTAGAGTTGAATACAGGACCATTAAATGAAGGTACGCCATTCAAATACATCCTCCAAAAGAAATTTGTTGCATCATCCAAAACATATCAGCCTCTCAATATGCCCAGCCCCTGTATTGTGGAGTAGTTGAATCGAGTCTCGGCTTTTGTTGTAGATATCTCTGAAACAAATGATATACGCACAATATTTGAATCTCAAGAAGTCATATGCAGATTCAAGGGTTTCTGGCCAAAACCAATGGATCTATTTCAGTGGATTTTCACAAATTGGACAATCAATTATAAGATTCACCTATGTTCCAGGGTTTTCTTCAGAGTAAATTTTGAATCATCGTAGGCATAAGAGTATATATTGGAGAAGGCCCATGGTTATGGGGTAATGTGGGACTTTTTTCACCCCATGGTTCCCAAATTTTTATGCCAATACAATGGTGGTATCAATAATGTTGGTTTAGGTTAGATTACATAACCTACCACTTCATTTATGGAATCATAAATTGCTAGAAGGAATTGGGAATCTCATAGGGTGATACATCAAGACATATACACAAAGAGCCGAAGATAAAATATACACTTTCACTAGAGTTTGTGTGGAGGTGAATCTCAGGAAAGGTTTGACAGGCCACATTCTCTTGACACAAAGCAAGCAGTGTTGGACTCAGTTTTTAGAATTTGAAAACACATATTTTAGGTTCTAAATATGTAGAAAAACAGGACATCTACAAAATACATGTCCTATTGCCAAGAAAGAGCCAAGAAGGAAAAAGAAACCAAGGAAGAAACCCAAGGGATAGAAATTTCCAAGAAATAAGCCCCCCTACCAATGACGTAGCCCACAAGAAAGTGTGTAAAATGGGGGATAAAATCATGAAGCATCAAGTACTCCAGTTCCAACAATGCAACTGGAAAAGATCCTCGAAGAAAAAGAGATGGGAGGATTTAAATGACACCATATTTCTGAAAGTTCGGATTCTGATAAGTTAAATCCAAGGATAACTAAAGACAACCATCTAGCACTTGTAATGACCACTCCAAATAAAGGAGGATGGCGGAATGTAGAAAAGAAGAAAGGGATAAAAGGGTAATCAATTTTTCTTCATTTTTGGAGTAATTTTTTTTTTATGTATTGTCTTGTGAGCGCTAGTTTCGACTAGTTTGATTAAATGCTCAATGAGCATCTACAACATGTACTTTTTTTTTCATTATTAAAATTATGATTTTTCCTTGGGGAAAAATATACGAGAAATCCAAAAGGAATTTGATTGCAACAAAATGGAGCCCATAAAGCTTGACCACACCTCAAGGATTGTTGGTATATGATATGCCCCCAATATATGACAAATTTGCACATGGAGAAGCAGTTGAGGAGGTAAGTCCTATTCAGAATTTCCTGAAAAGTTGTTTGGAGTTAATGAAGTATGGATTAGACTTAAATATACTATGCTTAATGATTGATCAATGTGTGCAAGAATGATAAGTACCTACCATGCAAACCTCCTAGTGCACAGTTAATAAATTTGTGTGGAAAAGAAGGACAACTAGAGAATTTAGATTTAGTGTGTATATAGGGGATTATAACATGGGTAATATCATTTTGGATATAGGCTCAAATGTGAATATCCTTCCTAAAAATACAAGGGAGATGATGGGGAGATCGAAGTTGACTTGGTCACCCATACAGCTGAGTCTAGCAAATAAATACAGGATTTTCCCCATTAGTAGGTTGTTGGGTATAGAAGTCAACATTGATGGGGTCAAAAGCACCATTGATTTTGAGGTGATAGATATTGTATACAATACATATCCATATCTTACTTTATTAGGAATTTATTGGCCATTTGATAACCAATTTTTGATCAACCTGAAGAAGAGGAGGATAATATTTGATTTATAATACTTGAGGGTTCCTACACCATTAGATCTAAACAAATGAGACCGCTAAGTGGAGCCTATAAGAGAGGAGTTCAATGTTGAATACCTAGAAAATATCTATAATGTGACCTTTTGAAGGGAAAACTACGTAAATACGGCTACAATGGCATGTTGAGTTGGTGTAGCATTAACTCTTCTTCCTCAAATTTAGAGGAAACGCTCGAGAACTGGAAGTAGAGATTGCATGAAGTCTCTACTAGAAGGTGCACACATATTACCTGCACAACATGATGGATTGGAATAAAGGTATGGAATCCCTCAAAGTATGATGGGGTATCAGATTTTTATTATTTGTAAAAGAGTTTGAGTTATAGGTATTTGGACATCTAAGACTGCAAGCTTCAGACATATGAAAGTAACTATTGCACTCTAGTGGGCCACGCACAAGGACAAGATGGAAAGTTGGTGGACATGTATACCTTTATTACAGATCAGGTTCAGGTTGGATGAAGGAGACATTAAACCAGGGTATGTTGGTTTGAATTTACCTACTACTCATCTTAAAGGTTGCATTGAAACATGGAATAAGAAGAAGATACCAAGGGACGAATGGGTACATCTGTTTGTACATATGTTGGATATTATCCCAAGGAACTAGTATATTGAGTTAGAGGTGCGAAGAGGAAAAATGGATTGGGGAGAAATGACTCATAATTTTAAGGTAACATTTATCTTTTAATCAGGGGATGATTTAGTTGATAAAGCTCTGTAAGATGTAAAAAATAAGATCTTTGCACCAAAGAGATAGACTACACAGGAGTCAATAACCTTTTTCTTTGTGCACAGGAATTCCTTGACAATGAAAGAACTCATGGAATGTTACAATTTCAAAGAATGAGGTGAAGAAGATGATGACTCGAGAAAATTAAAAGTATCAAAAACAGAAGGAGAGTGGCGTGCACTAAAAATATCGCTAAAGGAAATGGATTTTTTGAGTGCATAGATGAAATAAGGTGCACATGGCTTAAGCCATGTCGACTTGGTCCTATCACAACTATATTTGTACAATTTGCATAAACTACAACAAAGTGTCACAAAAAAATTAGAGTATTTTGTGATCACAACCACAATAGAGTTGGCACATTTGTCAACATCCCACGAGGCTTTGCGGGCATAAAGGATATAACTAGTAGAGGAAAGGGAGAAAGCATTGCAAAGAGAAGAAAAGTTGAGAAAGGTAATAGATGAGGTATACATAGTACAAAAACCTCCCAAAGGCCCCAATGGAGGAGGATACACCAACATAGGGGAAATTGACAAGAATTGGTAAGGTCATTCAAGGTATCAAGGCTAAAGTTGAGGATTTGGAGTCACAAACAAAGCCAAAAACTCCACCAAAAGAAAGAGAGAAAAGAGAGAAGGAACAAGAAACAACACTAAAATTTGAGCATATCAAAGGATTAAAGGTAGTACAACAAGATCTAGGAAGAAGGCATGCATATTTAGACTAGGCTACTGGAAAGTGAAGAACTGAAGGAAGTTGTACAAAAAATTTAAACAGCAGAGGAGAAGCCACAAAAGCTCAAGGGTAACTTAAACATATTACCAATGAATGAGAACAAGGATGCAATATTTAAAAGCCTACTGAGAAAGAAAATAAATCAAATGAGAGTAGATCAACAACAATAGGCACATAATATTGAGACATTGTAGGGTGAAGCATTTAAGGTCACAAATGAGAACGCTATGGCACAACATATAGTTAAATAAGCAATTCAGGGAGGAGAAAAAAAGCTAAATGTGGGTACTATGAAACAAACCTTAGAGAATTTTGTCACGACAACAAAGGAGACAATTCCCTCATTGGATTACAAGAAATACAAGTGGCTCGAGTACAAGCTTCAGGTGAGTGTTGGGAGCCTGTTGGAGTATTTCTTGTGGGTAACAAATTTTTGAAACTATGCAAAGGGGCATCACACAATAAGTATATTGCATGGGAACGAAAATCTAAGGATAGCACGAGTAAGATTCAAAGAGAAGTAATTATGCGAAAGTGCAGCAAATAGGGAAATTCGTCGGGATAATTTTGTTTCAATCAAAACCATTCCTAGTTTACTAGCTCGTAGTAATATTTTACTACTAAGTGGTTTTGGGTCCAAATGTAAGCCTATAAATAGATCAAGGTTGAGGAGTAAGGGAGACACAAAGGGAAACATATAGCGATATATAAATATATATATGTGTATGGGGGATGTGATGAAGCATGTTTGTGAGGTGTAATGATTAGTGATTTGCTAAGGCTAATGAGTCGAGATGGGCATGATTGTAATGGAAGATCCACAATGATAATAGAAAGAAAAATTGTATGTCCTATTCTATTTTTTTGCATAATGTTTAATAGATCATCTATTTTTCATTGTTACTGTTTCTTTGAAATGATGAGAGTAATGCACATTTTTTGAACAATTGGGGTATACTTCATTTATTTTTATGATTCATAATAATGACATGTTGAATATGGGAAAACTAGGTAATTCTAGATTAAGGTCCCCCTCTCCTTCATCATTGCATAACTATTTAGGTTCCTGCAATTATTCCTAGATGTGTTGGGTGAGACTTCACCTACTTGCAGGAGGGCTAGTGTTTACATGGGTTTTTTTGGAAAAATATCTTGAACCCCGGGTCAACCCACTGTACACTAACAAGTACATAGTGGATTCCTGGTTGATAACATGGAAATAACATCCAACATAACTGCATTGGAATCTTAAAATCAAGGGCCAATCTCCTTCACAAACACTTAAGAAAAATAATTATGGACCTCTTACATTCTAGTTCAACCCTCTATGGCTCCAAGATAACAATAATAATAAATCAATTTAATAAAAGCATGAAAAACAAAGGTTCAAGGATCAAGGATCCCCTTATTTATATATGAATCAAACCTTAGAGAAAAATAAATAAATTTGAAAGGATAGGGAAAATAACAATACACAAATCCAATCACATAAAGGAAAGTAATCCATAAACTGTGACCAAAACTACAAGACCTTCTTGAATAGTAAGATATGTTGCAATAATGGTTTGGAAAGTCATCAAGCATATATAAGGGAGGAAGATATTTGGAGGATAAAGTCTTGAAGGTCATGACTAAAAGCTAGAGAAAAAAAATACTTCTTTATCAATAAGCAATCAAAGTACAAATAGCACAGGAAGAATGCTAATGAAATCCATTAGGAAAATGGGGATAGAGTATCAAACTATGAAGAAATAAAAAAGGAAGTTTTCTCCCACTTCAAGGAGTTATATACAAATGAGGAGGAAGTAGTTCTCGAATAGATCAACATCATGCTCCAAAGACTCTTGTGTCTAATGGTTTCCTTTGAAAATCAAGATCTTCAAAATTGTATTGAGGAAGAGGTATAATTGTAATTTGGGGGTTAGAACCCATCAAAGCCAAAAATGACGAGTATCACAAACTTGTCCTTCCTTACATTATTTCTCAAATAATGAAATCCATATTCCTTCTTCAACTTTTTCCTAGTATCCTTGGTATGCAATTCATCCCACAATATATTAACTAAAATTATTATGAATCATTTGAAGAAAGATCCTTCTTAAAACAATGTTTTAAAAATAAGGAATATTCATTCAAAAAGGCAGATCGTAGACAATAATCTTTTCGTTTGGGAAGCAATCCACTCTAATAGAACTATGAAAGAAGTAACACCTATAATTATGGATATGGGAAATGCATTTGACTGGGTACATCACTCATTCTTTTTTTTAGTCCTAAGAATGTTTGGTTTTGTAGATTCATTTATAAATTGGATCAAGGCTTACATAGGTTGCCCTTAGATATATGCCTTGTTCAATGGTAAGTCCACCTCTTTTCTTCAAAACAGAAAATATGGGAGGCAAGGTGTCCTCTCTCTCCCCTTATCTATATTGTAATGCTAGATTTAGTAAGTAAAATATTAGATTAAGAAATGACAGTTGCCAATCTACAAGGTATATCCATTGTTTAAGGAGTAAGCGAAATAAATCACACTCAATTTAAAACGACATGCATCCATTGGGTGGGCCACAAGTTATTATTATTGAGAAATTTAAGGAGGTGCTAGATCATTTTATGAATAATTTAGGAGGACGGGTAAATAAAAAGAAAATAAGCATACATGGGTGGAGCACTACCCCTTAACTAATGAATTCCATTAATAAGATTTTGAGTTTCCCTACATTCTAAAATTATCCTTGTCCAAATATTTGGCAATTCAAATCATGTTTGGATATTTGAAGTCAATTGAGTGGTAAAACATAATTTACAGAATTCATGAGAAAATGTAGCAGTGGGGGCATGTGGATCAATCCAATATGAAGAATGATCTTAATTAAATGTGTACTATCATCATTTTCTCTATTCCATGGCTCTATTATGCTTACTCCAATTAGTGTTATGCAGTTTATAAGGAGAAATAAATGGAAGTTTATTTTGCAAGGAGGTGAAAATAACGCAAAGATGTTCCATCTCATCATTTTGAGTGTTGTAACAACAACCCTAGATCAAGGAGGAATTGCAGTCAACCTCCAATTAATGAATTTGGAAATGGAAGCAAAATTCCTCTTAAGATTAGTCACTAGCAAGAAATTATGGTAGAAGTTTGTAATCCATAAAAAATACCTATAGATAAGTTCTCTCATAAGCTTTATTTTTCAATTCTATAAGTGAAGGGATATTCAATTTTGAAGTTATGTAAAGCAATAACTCATATTGATCAAGGTTGTCCTTGTTAGATGCCTCGAAATGGACTATAAATCTGAATCTAGGAAGCTTAAATTCTTGAAAAACACCCTTCGAATCAAACTTAAAAAATTAATTGCCTAAGGGAATGGATGCAATCCCATAACATCTACCTCTTATGTGATATATTTAAATCAAAAAACCTTGCATGTTGTCTCTAGAGAAAATGGAAGAGTTTGGGCATCATATAACACTTAAAGGAACAATGAAATCTATCGGTTTATAATTTGGTTTGAGTGACTACTTGAAGAAAATAAATCTTAGACAATAGAGGATGGATGCCAAATGGAGATTTCTATCTAAATAAAAAGGGATACTCCATTGAAATCTATGATCAATTCCTATCCCCAGAATCGACTATATGGAAGATAATATGTAATTGAGATGGATTGCTAAAAATTAAGATATATTTTGCTGGACATTGATCTATAGGAGGATGGTAATGGGAAAAAACATGAAAATAAATGAGGAATTCAAGGGCCATCAAGATGTCCCTTGTGCACTTAGAATAAAGAAACTTTACTACATTTGTTTATGGACTATGGATACATAAGGAAACAATGGACCACAAGTTTTCGTAGAAAAAGGAAAGCAATCTATCATGGCAAGAAATTGGAAGGAAATATTTTATCTCCATAACACAAATATGGAGGTACCTCTCAGAATAATCCTTTGTTGAGGAGGGAATCTGTGGCAACACCCCTATATATATCATGGAACGTATGGTTGGCTACAAATAAGCTGATTTTTCATTAGGAATTTCTCCCTCCTACAATGGTGGCATCATAGGCTTGCATCCTTTTCTTCATGATAATATTTTTTAAAGGAAAAAAATGAAAAAGCTTAGTAGTCCTAAAACATGAGAAACAAATGTTGTTAAAGGATATGCTCTCAAGCGAGACAATTCCTCCTAGAATTTAGATTGGTAGGCTAAGGAGATATTTGTTGTCATAATTAAGAATAACATAGGGAAAAACACATAAACGGATCTTAGTAGAAAGCATAATTCTCTTTTATTTAATGAAGCCTTGAAAGGCAATACAAGTGTGGCATGTGTAGGGTGGGGGTCATCCTTGACCCAAAGTAAAAACAATACACAATCATTGTGGGGGAGTATGCTAGACTACCAACAATTAAGTCAAAGCTTTCGCACTTTTGCAAGGGATGATGATATTAAAGTAGTTGGGAATAAATTTGGTATGGTGATAAGAGAATCATTGACAATAATACATCATATTATCAATAGAACCTTGCCACATGAAACCTGTGTAAGTTATGATCCACTAAAGGGGAAAATGTAGTGATTCTTTGTGGTTTTTTTCTGTATTTTTCCAAGTTATCCCGATATTTTGGAGTTGTGTAGGTTGAGGATAGGGTATAGGTCTTTTAACTAATCTCTCCATAATCTTCCTTTGGCAGTGAACTTCATACCTCATATTTTTTAATACTAGTAGAGGGATTTTATGCAGGAGGATGTTTACAAGGAGAAAGATTCAAGTCTTGCCATAATCTTCTACTCTGATTTAGATTTGATTGGTCTGTAGGGGGGCAAGAAGGCATTATATATAGATATTTATAGTGCCTCAATTGTGACGTATGGAATGGTGTATAGTAATGCTTCCACTTGGAGATTTGAGAATATTTACACTGTGAAATTTGGTAGAAAGGTGTCTCCTTTGTGAGGATAATGGGCCTAGTGATAAAAAACTCAATGGGAAGAGACACCCAAAAATGCCGTCAGACTATAGCCCTAAATCACTTACTCCACACGTTATGTCTCAAATAACGCTCTACCTCCTAGCCAACACATTTCTTTAGAATCCTCTCCCTTTGGTAAGTCCCTTATAAGAAAAAACAGTTGGTGTATTTATGCTTGCAAGTAAAAAATTAGAATGGTGATTGGTGAATATGCCTTGGTGTATATTATGTCATATCTCTTAGGGAAAGCAACAATCAAATGATTATTTGGGAAGTTATTACACCTTGAGTCACTAAAATAGTGGTTGGAAACCACTTGGATCCTTGTGCTCGGATATTTTCCAAAGTTTCGTATGTTGGCAAGGGGCTAGATCAATTTCATTTTCAGGACAAGGGATTTTCTGAGCTCTATCCTAAAGAGGGATTAGATTTGGGGGTCTCATGGTTGTTTCTCAAAGAATGGACGGTCAATTTTAACCCATGACAAAATCTTATAACAAAAATGTTGGTATAGGTTATCCTCTTTAGGTTTCCATTGATTTTATAACATTAAAAGATCTTGGAATTTATTGGGAACAAGGTTGGAAATTTTATTAGACTTTAGAAGGATTAGAGCTCTAAGCTTAATCAAAGTTGGGCATAGGTGAAAGTGGGGGTCAAATCAAGGGTGGGAATTTTCAAATAAATTGAATGTGTTAATGGTAGCTTTGTATATACATAGGGAATTGATTATTAGCATACTTCCTTCAAGTGCTATGGATGCCATGAAGTTGGTCACACCCAAAAGCAATGCATGAATCTCTCGAGGTGGTGATCTAGTTAAGAAAATTGTAGAAAGAGAAAGTTACCCATCAGATCCTCTTAACACGGGTCCATCATAAGAGAAGATATGTTTGGGGGTTATTTCCTCATAAAAGGAAGTAGCATCATTAAGAGTGGAAGTGAAGCATGGTACAACTCAAGCAAGCTCTTTGAATGATGACCTGGGTAAGTTTGTCTTTATTCTAACTATGTATCTCTTAGGTATTGAATAATTGGTTTATGAAGCCCATTCCAATACCTACACTACTATTGAATTCCACCTCTGTGTCATTGGGCAAGCCTGAGGATGTTCAATATAGCCCTAAGCCTACTCTCCTAGTGCTAGAAGTCATTTCACACTGTAGTAAGGATTCACCCTTGAAGGACCCTTTTCCCAAGCCTTCAGAATTGTTCTCTAGTAATGGAAAGGGTAAGGTGAATGCATTTTGGTCCCTTGAGGGTACTCTATAGATTATCAAAAAAAGATATAGCTAGACTCCCTCGCATTTCAGGGTATATTTTACACCCTTTTCATAACTTTAAGGATAATAGGGCTATCAAAGGTGGATTAACAATAGAGAAGTGTTACACAGTAATTTGTCACCGTGCCTACCATTCCTCACCCCGCACATTGGAGGGCCCATTATGTGACCTGTGAGCAATGTCATGCCTTGAAACCATCATCATTGCATTCCTCTAAACATGAGCTTCAATTTCCCTAAAGACATCTCCTTGCAAAAAACCATAAAAACATCCCTTTTTGCATTGGCGCGAGAAGCCAGTTTATCACTCGCGCCAATGAGGAAAATCCTACAAAGAGGCCGCGCCAACTGGCGCAATGTCCCAGAGTTGCAGTCGTGCCAGCCAATTTAAGGAGTTTTTTTTAAATAAGAAAGGCGGAAGTTTTGTTTTAACAAACTCAGAAACTGCTATCCATCTTGAGTTGGGAGGTTTGGCTCCGGGAGTTCCATGGAAGGGAAGTGGTTTGCCACCTCTCATGGAAGCTTCCTTGATGATAGGGCCAATCCCACAATTATAGGGATTTCAACTCCCCTTCCTCCTTCTATAAAATATTTCCCATTGTCATTGCAAGCTAGTCTTGAAGTGCCTAAGCTTTGAATCTCCAAATTCCCAAGAGCCTTCATGCTGCAAGAGCCCTCATTTTTCCCTTAAGGCTAACTCAAGCAAGGAGACTATCATCGAGAGACTCTTAGAGAGGCTTTTCCTATCCCTGGCAAGCTTTGCGAGACGTGAACGACTGGAGACCCTTCCGAAGGAGACCTCAGCGTCAGAACATTGGTTGTACTCTCTTTCGATTGCTTATTAATGAATGACTACTAGTTATGGTTCCACTATGTTTTTCACTTATGATAATGATGAGTTATATCCTTTCTGACTGATATATAGTTGCGTATTCTGGATTTTATGCTCAGACAGAGCAGCCAGTGTGTGGCTCATTCACGAGATCGTGGGGATCGTGATTCACGAGGCCGAGAACTAGAACGCCTGTCTTCTTCTATAAATCATAGACCGGACCTCAAGCAGCTCCATCGTGGGTTTGGTTTGCTCCCGCAAGGAGGAACTCTGCGCCGTAGCATTTGATGATTGTTGCTAGACCCCTGCTAGGCTAGTAGGGACCGCCTCTGTCTGCAGAGGGGATTTACCTCCTCAACAATTTGGCGACTCTGCTGTGGACGTCTAGTTTTAATCATCTCGTTTTCGTTGTCTCGTTTTGATTGTTTCACGGTTTTCCTTGCTTGGTTAGCCTTCTGGGCTGGGTTATTTTGCTGTTTTTTGCTTCTTGGTTTGCTTAGTTATCATTGATCTGCTTCTGGAGTAGTTCTTTTTTGTTTTTGGTTGAGAAACTCGGCTGGCACGCTTTTTAGCTCGACAGTCGCGCCAATTGGCGCATGTTGCTTTTGTATTGCCCGCACCAATTGCTTTCTGACGCCAGTTTCAATCTCACAGTCACGCCACTCCTGTGAGGCATTAGGGTTTTCTAAGTTTTGAGCTCTCTGGGTCTGGTCAGTGTTTTTCTTCTTGGTTTTTCGGCTACTTGAGTGTGTTGGAGTCCTGTTTGACTGGGAATTTGCCTTCGTCCTTTGGTTGTTTGCTTTTCTCCATTGATTTCACGTTTTAAGCCCTAGGGAATCTAGTGGCTTTGTGCATCGAGCCCTCCTTAGGAGTTTTGGTGTTTTGTTAGTCCATTCAATCCTATGATTGTTCCTCCACATCCTCTTAGTAGTTGTTCACTGTTTTATTGCGATTTTTGAGTGATTGTTCTTCTCTACACTCAAATTTCATTTGGTCTTGCTTTGGACCCAGATCACACGGTCCATTGGAACCTTTGGGACTTTTTCTTGGTTTTGAGAGACTTCGGTCGATTTGAGATTTGATTGCTTGTGTCATTGAATGAATTTTTTTTTTTTTGCTCTCTTAATATCGTTTCTCAAGTTGTTCCATTTGTTTTCAGTTTGTTTAGTGTATCTAGCTATCAAACATTGAAAATTAAAAAAAAAAAAATCTCTCTTTTGCTTTGGTTGATTAGTGCAAATTGTAATCTTTTCGATTTTACTAGCAATTAGTGATTTGAATGAAAAGTTTTCAATTTCATTAGTTGCATTAGAGATATCATTGATTGTCTTCTGATCATTTTGTTTGTGTAGAAACTCTCAACTCTACTGTAGCTAGTTTTCATCGAACGAAATGATGGACTGTGGCATGTAGCTTTGCATTTAGGAATTTTTGAGACCACACATTCGTTAGGGCCTAAAAACTGAAACGTGATTGAAGATCAACTTTAAAATCTACTCAATTTACACTAAGGCAGCATTGAAATCTAAAGAAACACATTTAGAGGTCTAGGCTAGAGACGTGTTCCGGCGTCTTTAAACCTAGTAGCTGTCGCTCGCCTTTTGGCTTTAGACAACGCTAGTATGGACTTGTGCTCCCACATCATTACAGTATAAAGGAGACCTCTTTAGGTTTTCAATCCCTTATCCATAGAAGCCGAGTCTGCCCGCCTCATACCGGATACACCGAACACAAAGATCGGAGAGATTTCACCGCACGTACGTGAAAGTCCTCGTTGATTTCTCTTTTCATTATTGAAACCAAGGTGTATATCAGTAGCTTCACTTGCTATTTGCACACCTCGTTTCAGTATTACTCTGAAAATATTCCGATCTTTCTCTCGACTCCCTAAACTTGAAAAGACCGTCGAGCGCTTGTCCTTTCACGCTTGTATCAAATCTGAAAGAGATAGAGTCATCTTTCTATTGTTTCTCGACTCTTAAAATATGAAACGATAGAGTTTCTTACTTTTCAATGTGGTAAAATTAATCACCCACGATTACACGCCCGCTTAGATATTGCTTGTTGATCGTTTCATCTTGTGCCCTTAACTCGTTTTCAGCATGTGTGTGTGTTTGCTTCTTTTTCTTCGGTCTTTTGCCACAGTGGCGGAACCTTCGGTTTCGTCGACTGGTAGTCCTTACACTAGATGATTCATCATAAGCCTCTAATCCCATTGAATCAGCAGCCTCATTACTCGAAGCCTCACTTGGACCGTTCTTTCTCAGCAACCCTTTGGGAGACCAATGAGTTTGATCGCCCTTTCGCACTCGTGTCCTAATTGAAATTAGAGCCATTTTCTACATTTTCTACATCAATCACCTTTGTCAACAGATTTTAGTCCTCACCGCTTATCATATTATCTACTAGCACTCCACCCATGAGGGTGATCTCGTGAGAGAAATCCCAACGTCTGGTGAAGACTATCAGCTCTTCCCACGAAGATTGTTTCCGAGAGACAACTCTGAACTGGCTGACATGTCAACAACTAATCCCTCTTTACCGCAAGGATACAGATCTTTGGGTCAGATCATTTCTGCCGCTGCCTCTATGGGAGTGTCAGCTCCTTCTCCGAGGCCAGCTGCTACTACGCTCGGGGTGTCTCCTCAGAAGCTCGTTACGTCTGTACCCATTCGGCCCACTGTCTGTGTGGCCGCCTCTTCTCCTGTTGTCACAGCATCCTCTGCAAGGGCTATGCCAACTTTTGAAGATATCTATCTAGCGACTGCTATTCCGGAGAACATCGCTCCAGAGGAGTATCGGTTGTCTCTGCAACAGCCGAACCCCGAGGTTGGACCATCCTCCCAAGATCCCAACCGCTCTTATTTTTCGCACTATGCACAGGATGGTACACCCGTGTATGCTTTTCCAGGTCAGTATGACGAGCACAGGGACATTTTACGTCTGCCCGCTCCTGAGGCTTACCTCCATGCTCAAGGTTTACCTCATCACCAGGCTTATAACCCGCAAGGGCAACCTTTCCAAGGCCAACCTTCGGGCCAACCTAGCTATCCTTATGACCCACAGGGGAAGCCCATCCAAGGCTACCCTGCAGGCCAGCAAGGGCCATCGTACGGTCCGCAAGGACAGTATTACAGCCCTTCCGGTCAACCTGTTCAGCCTCAGCCGGGGTACCAACCGGGACCGGTCTATGGTCCTGGGGGGCAAATCCAGCCTTCTCTACCAATGCAACCGCAGTATCCTGTTGTTTCTAACGTTGCATATCAGCCGGGACCATCCTATGGTTCTGCTTCAGGTCAAACTGGTTTCCAGCAACCACCTGGCCCTATTTCTCCACCAGGACAACCGGCCCATCCGGCACAACCTAGTGTTCCGCCTCCAGGCCAACCGGCCCATCCAATACAACCTGGGGCTCCTTCACAACCAGGTCAGCTTGCGCAACCGGCGCAACCTGTCTATCCGGGTCAACTTGTTCACTCGGGGCAGCCCGCTCATTCCATTAACCCTACCCAGCAGCCGATTCATTCGATGCCGCAGCCAAATCAACAGCTGCGCCCTACTTATCAGGCCCCGCAGGGTTCCACTTTTCAGCAGCCTACCCATCCTTAGGGTGGTTATTATCCTCATGGTCAATCTCAACTGAATTATAACCACCCCAGAGGCTCTCAGTATTATCCTTCTCCACCCGGTTTTACCTACACTCAGCAGCCAAATCCAAATGTTGCTTACACCGGGCCGACACATAATCAGGGTCTGTACTCTAGTTATCAAGCCCCACACTCTGGTTACCAGCATCCAAATCAGTCTGGTTATACAACCTACGCCCCCTACGGTCAGAATCCTACAGGACAGAACCCATGGGGGCAAGGATATTCACAACCATTGTGGAGTATGGGTACCGGACCTCATCCCAGGCCTGGAATGACGGTTAATCCACCATTACCGTTCCTGGCTACCTTGGAGCTGTCGGATGTTTCAAAACTGACCAATGATCCGATTTTACATAATCCGTATTGGCCTCTGGTTCCCACCAAGATACCAGGTGATTGCCCCAAGTTTGAGGGAAAATCTGGAGAGGACCCCCAGGCGCATGTGATGACGTATCATCTTTGGTGTTCGTCTAACTCTTGGGTCGACGATTCGATTCGCCTGCGCCTCTTCCAGCGTACTTTAACTGGAGCTGCTGCTAAGTGGTACATAGAGTTATCCTGCGGCATTTTCCAAGATTTCAATTCTTTAGCCATGGCTTTCCTCACGCACTTTCAGTTACCGATTCGTTATGAAGCCGGGACGCACCTCCTGACTTCTCTGAAGCAGGATAAAGCCACTCACATCTCTGATCACATTCATGAGTGGCGGCGCCGTCGTAGACTGATCAAGTTTCACATACCTGATCAGATACTAACTCACTGGTTCACCACCTCCTTCGTGAATAAAATCGCCCAAGATATTGCGATGGGAGCGTGTGTGACGGAGGAACAAGCCATTGCGCGTGCCCAATATCTGGATCTTGTGTATTCTCAGTCCAGCACGCTTTATGATATCTTGCCTGATGCTCCACGGTCCGGAACCTCTAAGGCACCGCCTACCCCTGCGGTGGATGGTGTCATTGGTTCTGTCTCTCAGAATTCGAAGAAATCTTCGAATGGGAAGCAAAAGTCTAATTCTTCCAACAATGCTCCTGCTAATCCCGCCCCGTCCGATTCTGGAAAAACCGCGGAGGTGAATGCCATTCAGGCTAATCCTACGGAGAAATCCTCCAAAGGGAAGAAGAAGGGCAAAGGAAAATATAAAATTGATGCCCCAAAACCAGAATCTAAATTTCGCACTGAGGATGGCTCTCAGCGTAAACCGAAGTACCCTTGCCTCATTTGTGAAGGGGACCATTATACTAAGGATTTTCCACGATGATCCGAGGTTAGTAAACTTCTCAAGGGTCCTAAAGGGACTCTGGCTGTTCTAAAAGATCCATTCCCATCTCAGCAGACCCAGATGGTTGAACAGTCGTCACCATCTGCACCATTTGGGTCCCAAGTTTTCATGATGAAGAGTGTTGCACCTATCTCTGTCGCTACGCGTTCGAAGGATTACAACGAATCGCGGCAGGCACCCGGGAAGGCAGTTGCGGATGGACTGCCTCCCCTACCTGTCTCCGGTTCGTTGGAAATCGAGAAGCCTACTCCTGAACCCGTTGTGAAGCCACCTTCTAAAGGTGTTCTTCGAAGATCTTCTTATAATCCAAATGCTCATGCCGCTCAACATTACAGCATTGTTGAGGATTTGGCACAGGCGCCTTCCGCTATGTCTGCGCTAGAAGTTCTTCAAATTTGTCCTTCGCAACGGAAGGCTTTACTGTCTGCGATCGGGGGCATTGATCCCACCGATTCGAGTCTTCTCACCTTCGATTTAGATAATTTCACTCCCCGGCCTCCACATCAAATCGCTCTTGTTATTCAAGTCGGGATTAATGGTCTGAACATTCATAGGGCCATGGTGGATGAAGGTGCTTCTACCTGCGTTATGTCATCCACTTGCTGGAAGGCTATTGGCTCTCCAGCCCTCGCATCCTCCCCCAATGCCCTCGAGGCATTTGATGGTCGGGAATCCAAACCCCTTGGTGTTCTCGAGAGTCTAGCGATCACTTTACAGGGGAAGACTGTCAACGTGGAAGTAGAAGTGGTTGACGCCAAACTCAACTACAATATACTTCTTGGCCGCAGCTGGACTCATGCCATGATATGCGTGTCGTCCACCGTCTTTCGACTCCTTAAGTTCCCTCACGAGGTAAAAATTGTCACGGTGGATCAGTTGTCATTTTTCACCTCTACCTCTGAGAACAACGTGCCATACGTGGATCAAATTCCAAATCCCCCGGACAGTGTAGGACCTGGTCTCTTCAAAGACCCAGTCCTCATGGGTATTTTTCCCGCACCACCACCGCACACCGCTCAAGTTAACATGATTTCCAGGTCCGATGACCCCTGGCTTATTCCTACGCCTGAGCAGGTGTTTGAGTTTGGAGAATCAATTCCCTTAACTCCAGTAGAGATCAGCTACTGTGAAATTGTTGCCGCATCTGATCCTCCACCTCCTCAGCATGCTCCTTTGAGCATGGCTCTCGGCGTCTACTCTCAATCCCCCTGGCTTGGTCAGGCCGATTCACCTGATCCTCTCAAAGAGACTTTTCCTTCCGATGAGGCCATCATTGAAACTATGTCTCTTGAGGAGCTTCCTTGGGGCGATGGACATCATCGTTCCTTTTTTATGCCTAGCTTGGGGGCAACGACTGACTGTCTGGAGCGTTATGCTTCTCAGGTTCCCACCCCTCCTCTTCAAACGCCTATTTTGACGCACGAGGTTTTTTCGGAGGGTAACCTGAGTAACATCACTCAAACCATCCCGATCAACATCTCCGTTAAACCGGGGATCGTTGAGAATATTCACGTGGGAGTGACTTGTTCTCCCGATGAGATTCAAGTCTATACTGATCTTTTTAAAGAATTCAGAGATGTGTTTGCCTGGTCCTACGAGGAAATGTCGGGGATTGATCCCAGTATCGTAGTGCATGAGATTCCAACCTACCCTGGTGCGAAGCCCGTGCGCCAACGCTTACGCCCCATGCATCCTCGGAAAGCCACCGCAATTAAGGCAGAAGTTGAAAAACTTCTGAACGCGGGTTTTATTTATCCTATCCCCCTCACAGAATGGGTGTCTAACATTGTCCCTGTCGATAAAAAGCAGGGTACGATTAGAGTCTGTGTTGATTATCGTGACATCAATCACACCTGTCTAAAGGATAATTATCCCACTCCGTTTATAGATCAAATCATTGACGAATGTGCCGGAAGTGAGATCTATTCCTTGATGGACAGTTTCTCAGGATATAATCAAATCAATATTGCACCTGAGGATAAACACAAGACCACGTTCATCTGTCTGTGGGGTACCTTCGCGTATAAAAAACTCCCGTTCGGCTTAAAGAACGCTGGAGCCACTTTTCAGCGTGCGATGTCCTACGCTTTTCATGACATTTTCCATATCATTCAGCCTTATCTGGATGACTTGCCAGCTCATTCAGCTAAGCGAGAGGACCATCCCGAACATCTCCACCAGATCTTTCTTCGTTGCAGACGCTACAATATTAGGCTCAATCCTCATAAGTGCGTCTTCGGCGTGGATTCTGGCCGTCTTTTGGGATTCATAGTCTCGAAATACGGGATTCGCCTTGACCCTTTAAAGGTTGAGGCCATCATCAACCTCCCATCACCCTCTTCATTATATCAGCTGCAGAGTCTGCAGGGAAAAGCGAACTTTCTTCGACGCTTTATCCCGAATTATGCCGAGGTGGCCAAAGGATTCACTCGTCTATTAAAGCAGAACGTTCCCTTCCACTGGGACGAAATCGCTCAGCAATCCTTTGAGAAGCTGAAGACGTTGCTTGTCAATGCTTCGTTGCTTCCTCCTCCGGACTACCACCGCGACTTCACTTTATATCTCGCCGCCGCATTTAGCACCATAGCCATGGTCTTGGTGCAGGATGACGATGACGGTAATGAACATGTCGTTTATTATCTGTCACGGAACCTTCTCGATCCAGAAACGCGTTATGCTCATGTCGAGAAGTTGGCGTTAGCCGCAGTACACACTGTGCAGCGTTTTCGCCATTACATCCTTTTGCATACGATAACAGTGGTTTCAGACTGTAACCCCATGACGTATATTCTCTCTAGACAGTTACTGGGGGGAAAGTACTCCAAATGGATTGTTATCCTACAGGAGTTTGACTTAGAGGTCACTACTGCTAAGTCAACTAAATCACTGGTTTTCGCGGATATTATATGCTCTCTCCCTACAGACTCCGCTTCCTCACACTCTGAAGACCATATACCGAACGAAACGCTTTTCCTCATCAGTATTCGTGACCCTTGGTACGGTGATATAATTGTGTATCTTTAGACCTCGACATTTCGGTCTGAGTTGGATAAAGCTGCTCGCTGACGGATTCGGCATCAGTCCCAGCCCTACCGTATAGTAGGAGATACCTTATACCGCATTGGAGTAGATTTGGTGCTCCGGCGGTGCCTAACCTTGGAGGAGGCTGAGAAGGTCCTAAATGACTACCACAGTGGCACCTATGGTGGACATAAGTCCGGATATGCTACTGCCCAGAAAATTCTGCGATCAGGTTATTTCTGGCCTTTCATATTCAAAGACTATATCACTGCAGTCCGTAAATGTCATGCGTGCCAGATATTTCAGCGCAATATGTGCGCGCCGCCTCTCCCTTTACATCACGTTATTACCATTGGCCCTTTTGCAAAATGGGGCGTGTATTTTATGATGTGTAACCCTCACTCGGCCGGGGGGCATGCGTATATAATTGTCGCCGTCGACTACTTCACCAAGTGGGCCGAGGCGATGCCTACACTAGCTGCTGACGGTAAAGCGGCTGCTCAATTTATATTCAACCACGTTATTGCACGGTTCGGGGTTCCTCAGGCCATCGTCACCGATCATGGTACTCATTTCCGAGATTATATGATGGCTGAGCTGACTTCAAAGTTGGGCTTGCGTCACGACAGCTCAACACCATATTACCCTCAGGCGAATGGTCAGGTTGAAGCAGTGAACAAGGTTTTGGTCAATATGCTTCAACGAACAGTTGGTATTCACAAATCCAATTGGCATCTCCAACTGTTCTTAGCTCTATGGGCATACCGAACATCTGCAAAGAGTGCAACTGGATTCACACCATTTCAATTGGTGTACGGTCTGGAAGCAACTCTTCCGGTTGAATGCGAGATTCCTTCTCTGAAATTAGCTGTGGAACTTCTACCTGATACTTCTGTTGAGGAAGAACGTCTTCTGTATCTGGAACGGTTAGATGAAACCCGTCGTCTGGCTGCTTTGGTTATTGAAGCACAAAAGAAGAGGGTCAAAACTCATTTTGATCAATCTGTTTCCCCTCGTTCCTTTATCGAAGGAGACCTCGTCCTCATGTACGATCAAGCACATGACAAGCTTGGAGCCGGTAAGTTCCAACCTATGTGGCATGGGCCCTATATAGTAAAACGCGTTTTGAAAAATGGGGCCTACGAGCTTATATATTATGAAGGATTTCCACTGGCGCAGCCCAGAAATGGGTTGTACCTCAAAAAGTATTATGCCCGAAGTGATTTCTTGGTGTGGTGGGTGTACATAGGTGTGTGTTTTTCATTTGTGTGCATGTATGGTGTGGTGTGCCTTGTAAACATCTTTCTGCTGATCGGTTCTTCCTGGTTGTGCAGATGTCTATTCATCCATTTGTTGGTTTCGCGGATGGTGCCTCCCGCAGTACCAGGAATCTGTCTTCAGCAGCCTGGGTAATCTATGATCCTGCTGGTGAGTTGGTTAATCTGCAAGGTGTGTGTCTAGGACGTACTACAAACAACATCGCGGAATATAGCACTGTGTTAGAATTATTAACCGAGGCAGTAAACCTTGGTATCCGTGAATTGCTTGTGTATCTAGATTCGCAACTTGTAGTGTTACAACTGAACAGACACTATTCGGTAAGAAACCCGTCCATTTTACGTCTGTATCTGCGTATTCGATTACTGGAAAGGAATTTTGACTACATTACATATCAACATATACCCAGGCATTTGAATACATTAACAGATGCAGTAGAAAATTTGGTATTAGACAGACATTTGCACAATTTGTAAATCATCATCACATGTAAAGAAAGATCCATCCAGAAATAGATATGCATATATATATAGATATCGAAGTGTTTACATAGAGTGTGTCACATAAAGTCAAAATATACATAATCATCTTAAATACATCCGGAGACGATATGTCTCTCAAAAAATATGTGTGGTAAAAGCCCTAAAGAGTCTAATCCGCATGGTGCTCATGATAACATGTAACTGCACGCACTAAGCGTCTCAGAAGTCGGTGGATCCGACTAGGTACTCCCACCGTATGACGCTGGTACGCCATCGGTACATCCGCCAGCCGAGCATAGTTCGGGATCCCTCAGGCAATACCCTCGAGATTATGGATCAACTCCTCCCCTCCTGTGCCCTCTGCCTGAGGATCAGGGGCGAGAAGAGTCCTCCGCGCGATTGGAGACATACCGGCTGGTCTCTCAGGGCCCACATCTGCATACACATAAAATGTGTTAGGACGAATGTGTATTAACAAAAAAAATCATAAATCATAAAAATCAAAAGAGATGAGGTCATACCCAACTCCTCGTCCCAGTCATCTCCTTCTGGCAGTGGGAGATCTGGGTCTCCAGTGAAATCGGTTCCTGCATATGGCCAGTCTTCCACGACGATCAACTGGCGCCGTAACCACCCGAAAAACTCCGGCCTCCACGACATCTGTTGGCCTCCTCCAGCTCTAGGCATTAGTGCTGCCCAGCGAGCCATTCTTGGCTCTCGTGGAATCGACTTAGCTACGATGGCCCCTTGGCCTTGGAAGATTGGTAATCGTTCCAGAATAAACGATACCAGGATGGAACCATAGCCGAACTATTTCAGTTTGGCTTGCTTGCATTTTGTGAGTTGTCTCTTCATGTTGATTGTTACTGCTGTGGCCCAGTCAAACAAAAATGGAGTCATGCACTCTGAGGCCAGCAGGAGTTGGGCCCTTGTGGCCTCGTGCGGTGCCTGCGACCCTGCAGCCCGCGTGATGGTATGTAGGACTACCCTCAATGCCAGATCGGGGATGGTGTGGATATCCACCTTTTTGCTCCCTGATCCCATTTGTGCTCTTGGGCACACTCGTGCCATCACTTCTTCCATCTTCTCTCCAGATGGTCTCCTCCCAGTCAAGATGGGTACCGGACATCTACGAGACAATCCGGTTATGAAATACACGTCGAACACCTCCAGTTCCAATACCTGATCTCGCAACTTGAACACTTGTTCCTCTTCATCCCAAATACTGATCAGATACTGGAGGAGCTCGGGCTGAGCTCGTAAACAGGGTGTTAGGAAGAACTTCTTGAGCCCACAGTTTCTGAGGGCATTCATGCAAGCCTCGTTTTCTATGGCCTGTTCATCCTCTTCTCCATGTTCTCTTTATTTCCACTCAATCACCATTTTGCTTGATTTCCTGCATCCACATGGTCACAAACCCTTAATTAGATCTCTGATAGGCTTCAAATTTCATTTAATTTGGTTAAAATCTCGAATTTTTAGGCGGAAATTTGGGTTCGGCCGCTGGCGCGGCTGTTTTGTGAACAGTCACGCCACGTGGCGCGAGGCCTTTACATGGAAAAGCCCATTGGCGCGGGTCTGTGCCCGATACCCGCGCCAATGAGCGCAGCCCTAAAAATTCAAAAGTTGCCACAAGAATCTGATACATGAGGGAAAACTATTAAAAAATCGATTGAAGTGAAGTACAGGGAAGCGCCTCTCACCTATCACAGACGAGAACCTGAATGGTAAACCGGATCTGTCGCAATCACCGTCAGAAGTTTGCACACCAAATGGACCACTGCTACTTTTCACCAAGGTAAATAGTAAATGTAATTTTGTTTTTACCATTTTGACATATTTATAACTTTTTCGACACAAGATAGGTTTTAAAAGTTATTTTTCTCAAATATTTTAATATGTTATGTCGGAAATGGGTTTTACGCTTGCTTGGTATGTGCAGCAACAGGTTTTACGCGACTTGCACGGTGAAACGAGTTGTATTTTATACTTTTTCGGACTCGGTAAATACACGGAAAAGTTACTTTGGAGTCATCTTTCAGCTCTTTTCTGACTCTCTAAACATGAAAAGATTGCCGAGGCCCTTGTCGTTTCAATCTCGTTAAAATGGACACGAATCGACATCTACACAGTATACGTTTACCCCTTTTTCCGGCTAGGATAGATTGATTACGAAAAAGGAATACCCTAGCCTATCGCAACTAGGAGGTTTTCTCGGATATTGTTTTCTACCTTTTCGGGTCCGGGGAACTATCTACGAAAAGGGACCGCTGGAGTTTACTTTTCTGCTGTCTTTTCAAACTCTCTAAACACGAAAAGACGCCGAGTTCTTCCTTTGTCAAACTCGTTAAACCCTGATGACATCGGATTCAGTCGAAATTACGTTCTCCGAGTTCCTCCTTCCTAGGGCTCGTTAAATGTACTAGGATGGATTCGCCCAAAGGGCGGACTTATATTACAAGCATATGCTATCCCCTTCAAGTTTGTTATCAAAAATAATTGGGGTAATCGCCAGAAATGGTGGGGGAAAATGGAACCATTATCATTGTCGTGTCGGCAGTATGTCGCTCTTGAACATGGCACTTGTCTGCATTCGTGTCGGTTTGGGGACATCTCATCTCATTTCTTCACTTTGCCTCCGTGGGTTTGGATAATCCTTTTTGACCTCTCCTCTGCTCATTGCCTCATCACCATGACCTCTGATCCGTTGATGTCAAATACTGCCAAAACCACTATTTGTGCCGTTACATGTTCAAGAGAAGTTGACCTCTGCGAATATCAACCTTCCTCTGATTCTCATATGATCCTGATTCACAAAAAAAACATCATGTTCCTCTGTCTCGTGTCGATGATGTGGGAAACATTATTGGCCACCTTCTATCAAAGTCACTTTCTGTCGACCTTAGCTCATTATCCAGGAAGCTGATCTAGAGACTCCTTTATGGTACCTTGGAGCCTGCATGCCTCAATGGCAGGTTCATCGCATTCGACGTGAGGTTCTCATCATTGGCCTCCGATCGAGTGATTCTACGGGTGTTCGACACTAGCTCATTGATTCACACGCCATAGATTGTACCTATAGTACCTTGAGGGCCATTGTCATTATTGGTGGTTCCTCTCGCGTCTGTTAACAGCTCTCATCATTGGCTGGTAATCAGACGATGTTCTTGCATGTTCGACTTCAACTCACATATTCGCATGCTTGAACTTGTACTTTGTTTGGGTCGAGATGGAGCGCAAGACCCTGGATTGTGTCTGTTGTAATCCAGGCTGTGATATTGTGGATTATTATGATTATTTACATGACTTATTCAATGGATGGCTGCGACCATACCTGAGTCTATTTATTGATCCTCACTGGATGGCTGCGCCCATACCCTGGATCTGGATTATTGTATACTCTGTTTCGGATGGCTGCGCCCATACCACATTTACATCATGTACTTGAGATATCAGTTGTATTTCTCCACGCAGGTTTTCCGACGATGGAGCTTCAGTTGGACACGTTCTCGTAAAGCATTTCACCCCTCTCTTTCTCTCGGGCCTCATGCTTTAGAGGGCACATGTTACACAGTAATTTGTCACCGTCCGTACCATTCCCCGTCCCGCACATTGGAGGGCCCTTCCCGTAACCTATGAGCGATGTCATACTCTAGAAACCATCATCATTGCATTCCTCTAAACATGAGCTTCAATTTCCCTAAAGACATCTCCTTGCAAAAAACCATAAAAACATCACTTTTTGCATTGGCGCGGGCATCTAGTTCATCACTCGCGCCAATGAGGAAAATCCTACAAAGAGGCCGCGCCAACTGGCGCTCTGTCCCAGAGTCGCAGTCGCGCTAGCCAATTTAAGGAGTGTTTTCTAAATAATAATGGCGGAATTTTCATTTCAACAAACTCAGAAACTAGTATCTATCTTGAGTTGGGGAGTTTGGCTACGGAGTTCCATGGAAGGGAAGTGGTTTGCCACCTCTCATGGAACCTTCCTTGATGATAGGGCCAATCCCACAATAATAGGGATCCCAACTCCCTCCTTCCCCATCTATAAAAGCTTGCCTATTGCCATTGCAAGCTAGTCTTGAAGTACCTAAGCTTTGAATCTCCAAATTCCCAAGAGCCTTTTTGCTGTAAGAGCCCTCTTTCTTCCCTTAAGGCCAACTCAAGTAAGGAGACTATTGTCGAGAGACTCTAGAGAGGTTTTCCCTTTCCCTAGCGAGCTTTGCGAGACGTGAACGACTGGGGACCCTTCCGAAGGAGACTGCGGCGTCAAAACATTGGTTGTACTCTCTTTCGATTGTTTATTAATGAATGACTACCGGTTATGGTTCCACTCTGTTTTTCACTTATGATAATGATGAGTTATATCCTTTCTGACTGATATATAGTTGCGTAGTCTGGATTTTATGCTTGTATTCGTGTTTTTTCTTGCATGTGCAGGTGTCCATTCACGGAGATTGTGGGGATCGTGATCTGCCAAGGCTGAGGAACGGGAACGTTGTCTCTTCTACGAATCATAGCACTGGACTCCAGGTAGGCCTCCATTGTTGGTCTGTTTATTCGCAATTAGGAACTTGCGCTGTAGCATTTGATGATTTTTGCTAGACTCGTTTTGGGCTAGTAGGGATTGCCTCTGTCCGCAGAGGGGATTTACCTCTTCAACAACTAGGGAGACCGGTGGTCGGGATGTTTCTAATCCTTTGATGAGCTCACATGGATTGGGCGCCAGGCCCTTAGCTGGTCAGGTGATCTCTCATATAAAAATTCTTCTTCAGGAGAATGTTCGGGGGGGTGGTGGACTAGTGTTTTTCGTACATGATTTCCCCTTGCGAGGTTTGCTTGCGAGGTTTTCGATGGATAGTTAATTCTATGCTGGGAGCCTACCATTCAAGCCCTCCTTTTAGTGCCAAATCTGTTGACGAGAAGAAATGTCCGGCCAACAGTAAGGGATCTCCCCAATAAAAATTCTTGATTAGACTCTAAACCGTTTTTTATAGGGATCTCGTTCGGGGTATGGGTTTGACTACCGCTGAATACTCCTTTTTCTCGGACACAAACGAGCCCTGCAGACCTATGAACACATGATTATTCATATGGTACAAGACAAATGGTTGATGAGTCTCAATGAACATAAAACACTACAAATAGCAAGATGAGTTAAAGCATGCAGCCAAAGGAAATGTTGTTAGCAACACATCATTAGGGGAATGCTTGTAAAAGTTGTTCAAACCACAGAAGAAATAGTTCTTTATGGTTAGAGCACCCTTCACTTCCTTAAGTGGTCTCAAAGATAAGATAAATGTTAGTAACGAAGTTGCTAACATCTCCTAAGTAAACAACCTAACATCATTAACACATTTAGTGAGCTGAAATGTATAAATGATATAAGTAGAAAATGCAGATTAATTAATCATAAATATATCAAATACATAAGACAAAATATTCATAGTGTTAACACATTATTCTTCATCAGATCCAAGAGTGGAAT